>JASCZW010006027.1:0-116419 GCA_034211315.2 Aedes japonicus | reverse complement strand
TCAATTGCTTCCCTATACGAACCGTGTAGTCATATTAATTCTTTAATTTCATTAATCTTTTTATTTTTTTTCGGAATTAAAAACCAATATTCCTCGATGAATTAAAAAAGGGTACTTTAAAAATTTCTTTTGAAAACCAGTGTATTGAGTCAAATCTATACGACTACTAACGCAATCAATTATGAATCATAATTTACTACGTTCAGAAATCATAACATACATATTCAGTTGAGGCAAATAAAGTTAAGGTTTGCAGTTTTTATTATGTAAGAGTGAAATATCTATTGAATGACACATTAACTATACAAAAGAAGTTATCAATTAAATTAAATTATTAGGAATAATAGCTACTTATTTTACTACCTAATACCTCCACTATTGGTACCGGACGCTTCGCACAATACTTATTAATATAAATATTATATTTTTTCTGAAAACTTATAGTCATTTTCTTTGTAGATCACCATGGGCAAATGCCAGTTCCGCCTCGAATGGTTAAAGAAAACCGACTCCAATGACTGCGCTGTTTCTGAATGGGCCCGTAAGCATAGTGAAACAGAAGCGTTTTGTACATTGTGTAACAAAACGTTCACAATAAATAAAGGCTTCAAGCGATCGATCAACATTCGAATACCACAAAACATAAGGAGGCGTGGATGCTTCTTAACGGCTCAGATCAACTGAGAATTTGTGTTGTACCTGAATCTGATCGCACTAGGGCCGGACCTGCAGAAAATATCTCGGCCAAACCAGCGGTTGGGAAGTTGCGGATGTTGAGCACACGAGATGCAGCAGCTAATGCCGAACTCATATGGGTCCTGAAATGCATCGCATCTGATTTTCCTGCCGTTTCCTGTGATGGTATCCGAGATACATTCAATGCAATGTTTCAACGCAGTTCCCAGCGATTTTCGCTGAGCCAAACCAAAGTTCGGTATCTGGTATCCGATGCATTAGCGCCGCATTTTCGAGCAACACAGCTGAACGAAGCCCGCGATTGTCTTCTACGTTGTGTTATGATGAGACAACGAATTCTGCAGGGCGGAAGGAACTACAAACGATCATCCGATATTGGTCCGAACAGAAGTCGCAGATTGAGTCAGCTCATTTGCAAACATTTTTCATCGGTTCGGCTACAGCTGAAGACATTCTACAGAAACTGAATGCAGCACTGCATAATGCTGGCATACCGAGGAAGAATCTTTTGATGCTTGGTAGGTTCGCTTCTATGCGGGGCATTTATTTCTAAATAATTAAACACAAATCATTGTTAAATATTTGACGTAATTCGCAAAGACATGACTTTGAATAGGAAGATATTTTTTAAAAATGCGTGGATCATAACTTCGATAGAATTTACGCTTGAGATGGTTGGGGGTGTATGTGACAAAATTGAAGTTTCGAGAAAATGGGCTTCAAAAGTAAGAAATTTTTTTCCATACAAATTATATGGGACTACTGAAAATAGATTTTTCTAGGAATTCTTCAAATTTTTCTATCAGCCGTAGAAAAAAATCTAAAAATAGCGGAAAGATGCTCGGATGTAGAAACCAAATTGTTTTTGCTGCTGCGTAGACTGCCACGGCCGTTAAAAATCACATTCCAAGTGCTAAAAATAGCATTAGAAAGCTTGATATCTATAGTACTTTTGGGATATTTAACTTAATATCGACCAAGATGTCACTTACACCCCTTGCTTAAGGGCCCCTCACTAATTAGATAAATTTCTCTTTTTGAGACAATCATACCTTTGGAACATAATTATACTGCTCACAAATTACCTTACTCAACATATCTTATCAACTTCTATTACAGGCAGTGACGGACCCAACGTGAACAAGAAGATTGAACGGCTAATGAATGATCAACTGCTTGACGAACGAAAAAGTCGCTGTTGAATATTGAACTTGTAATATTCACACGCTTCACAACGCCTTCCAAAAAGGTATCGAAGAGTTGGGGACCTACGCATCGGAACTTATCATTGCCGTATATTACTTTTTCAAAGGATGGCCGTTAAGGTTAGAAGATTTTGAGAAAGTGCAGGCTGAACTGAGATTGCCCACTAACAGTTTCATCAAACACGTTTCCTCTCGGTGGTTGACGTTGGAAGAATCAGCGAATAGAATCATTCAACAATGGCCGGCATTGGTGAAATATTTTACCAGCTTCGTTCCTAAGAAACGCGCTGCGTTAACAAAAACACCATCCTATGGCAGGATAATGAAATTTTTGAACAACCCGACCATGAAAGCTGAAGTACTGTTCGTAGCATCAAGTGCACGCATCTTCACCAGGTTTACTGGTAAGTAATACCTATCTTAATAAATCTAGTTGTCGATAAAATCAAGGATCGGATTCAGATCCATGTGAAACATCATCTCAATCTAATAAATCATTCAATACAAAATGGTAAATTTGTTGAATAGAAACAGTGTAAAGGGTTTTACGTAAATAACTAAAAGGTATTCGATATTATATACTATTTATTCCATTAAATGGGTTCTTTAAATATGCCTCCTAGGGGCACGTAATGTCGTGACATGCGGACCGGTGCGCCGGATTTAAAGTACAAGCATTGTACTTAATGTAATTAATCTCGTAATTAATGAACTTTAAAGTTGGACTGAAAGTAATTAAAAATATTTTTCTGTACTGAACGTAATTAAAATACTGAAGATGTAATTTAAGGTACTGATAGTACAAATATTGGACTTTAATTACGAAATTACGACTGTAATTAATGTACTTAATAATAAGTACGGCGTAATTAAAGTACTGAAAGTTGTAATTAATGTAATTAATTTTTGCCTGCGTCGGATTTAAAGGTTATTGCGTGCCCCTCGTATGCCTCTTCGATGTCTGGTAACAAATCAAAACATTCGCCATATACCTATATTATATTCAAAAATATAATAAACTAATTTATTAATGCAATTAATGTAATAAATAACTAGATTCTTCCTCTTTCTGGCATTACATCCCGATTGGGACAGAGCCTGCTTCTCAGCTTAGTGTTCTATGTGCACTTCCACATTTTTATTCACCGAGAGCTTTCATTGCCAATTATACCATTTTCGCATTCGTATTTCGTGTGGCAAGCATGATAATACATTATGCCCAAGGAATCTAGAAAACTTTCAACACGACAATTTCTTGACCAGACCGAGAATCGAACCCAGACACCTTCAGCATGGTCTTGCTTTGTAGACACGCATGTTTCCGCTGAGCTAAGGAAGGACCCTAAATATAGCTTGATTATATTTCTATTTCAACAAAAAATGCAGTTATAGCTGCGGGTCTCAAGTAAAACAATTGAATTTTAAAATCTGTTACAATGAGGCTTTCATTCGAGCAATACAAATAAATTGTTTTCTAATTACTTAATTACAAGTTGTTGTCACGGCAAACGTTGTATTTCATCAAATAAAATAAAATTAATGATTCAAAATTGATAAGCTAGTTGTCGAATTAGTTTGGAATATGTACTTCAGTGCATTTATTTTGATTGTTTTTTGTCTTTTCTTTCGGGTACGATTGCTGTGAAGTACTTGAAGTACTTGTTACTTGTTGTTTACAAGTCTGTTGTTTGTCCTAAATTTCTTGAGAGTAGGAGCCGTGCCGTATTTTTTGAAGAAATTTATTAGATTTTTTTTATTTCTTTATTATAGTGACTTTCAGGAGGCTGGTTCGTCAATTTATTAGACGAATAACGGGAAAGCGGGAAAATTTCTCAAGTAAATCCCGATAAGAAATTCCAAGGAATCAGGTATCCCTGAAAAAAAAAGTGGATAGAAAAACAATTCACGAAGATATTTTTATGCACTATTTAGAAAAATTCTAGAAGATCTTAGCAAGATTTTTTTAAAATTGATAAATGAATATCGGCTTAGATTTCTAGAAAATTTTCAAAAAGCTTCGGGTAAGAACTCAAAAACTTGTTTGCCAAGAAAACTTCGGAATAATCCCACACCGAAATTCCCTAATGAATTGTATATACATTTCTTAGAGGAATCCCTTCTAAATTCTGAAATTTATTTAGTCTTGTGTGAAATGAATTGAGTTTATAGTATTCATCCTAAGTTAATACCAAAACTTAATACTAGTTGACCCGACAAACGCCTCAAAAGAAAAGCAATGGTGTTATTTTATAAAGTTTTGTATTTTTCTTTCCGATATTTTCATCAGTGAATGTTTCTGCACCGCACACTAGATCATTTGTTCTCTAGATCTAGCTTTCCTCTCAAATTTTTAACTTTTTAGCTTATTTTTTTATTTGCTTTTAGTTTATTTTTCCTATTATGTAAACACTGTAGAGGTTGCTGAAATATGGTTGTATAGGTGATGTGTTTTCATCGTAAACTGATTTTGTTATGAAATGTGTACGATGACAGCAAGGATTTTCTATGCGAATGTTAAACGTTTTTCGATTTATTCGCAAAGTCGGCTCAAATCGATGCATCCATTCGCGCGGTAAATCGTGCAAAAGAATTCTAGGTGCATTGTTATTATATACTATAGATCCTTAAAAATATGGTACTCTAAAAACAATATGATGAGAAAAATATTGATAAGTAATAAAATCATTGAAGTAGGGTTATATTAGTCTCAAAGATTCAAAATGATTTCAGTGATTTCATATAATTACTATACATACCTTTTACGTTTGAATTGATACAATTATATTTTACCTTTAAAATCCATAGTTCCGAAAACTTATACTACAACGAATCTATTTGTAGGTTTCTTCCAGAGAGAAGAACCACTTATCCATCTATTGTATTCTGAGCTCGAACGGTTAGTACGTACCATCGCCAGCAGAACCTGTAAGTCAGATGTATGGCCTGCCAATACATCACTTCCAGCGGATATTTTTGATAATATTGAGAACCTGCTGCCTTTCGAAAATGTTGTTGTTGGAGATGATGCAATGACCGAGCTGAAAACAATGAAGGATATTGACAAACTCAGCTTCTTGAACAAGGTCAGAAAACATTATGTTGCTGCTGGTAAGCACGTTATCAAAAAGTCTGGTTTACAGAATATGTTCATCAAATACTGCCAATGCCTCAATCCATCAGCACCCGACGTCAACCGAAGTTCGAAATATATCTTGCAAGTGGCCAAGTCCTTGCCGGTAGAAATTAACTACGATTTACTCGTCGACGAATGGAACCTTCTGAAGCTCGAGGTGGTAAGGGAGAAAGCGATATCGGCAGAATTGATGACTACTGGAACACATTTTTTGTTTTAAAAACAGCCGGTGGTGTACAGAAATATCCATTGGTCTCCAAGGTAGTCAAAGCGGCTTTGGCAGCTTCCCACGGCAACGCCGATGTTGAGCGAGGTTTCTCGGCATCCGGCAGGATCCTTACGGAAAATCGGGCTTCAATGTCTGAAAGGACATTGAATGCGTTCATGACGGTCAAATCCGCAATGCGAACGTTTGGAAAACAACCACATCTGGTTCCAATTTCAAAAGAACTGCTCATGATGGCGCATAAAGCTTACGCAAACTATAAGCAGTATTTGGAGGATGAGAGGCGGAAGAAAGCAGCTGAAGCGGATGAGAAATTGAAGGAGCAAGAGCGGAAGGACGCAGAGAAACAAACATTAAAGCAGATGAATAACCTGAAAGTATCTATTGAGAAAAAAGAGGAGGAACTGAAGGAACTACGGAAAGAAAAGGAAAAGAAAAAGCAAACTGCTGATAGGTATGCTTACAACAACCAAGAGTAAACTTAAAATTGTGAATCTAAATAAAAAAAATATTTTTTACAGATTGTTTGCAGAAGCCAACTGCCGCCTCAAAAAAGCGATTGAGAAACGTGACATTCAGGAGGTCGTGTTAGCTCAGGCAATGCTGGAGGGCTTTTCTACAGTGCGCAAGCAACAAGCCACACAGAAAAGGGCCGCGGATCATGCAGAAGATATTGTAGCGAAAAAGAAGGGTCGCCTAATTACCAGCTTTTTCAGCAAGAAAGCTGACAAATAGCAGAACAACATACTGATGGTCCCCATTCAGTATGTGGTCGAACTGGACGGCCAAAGGGGACCACAGCCTATGTCTGTCGACCAAATAAAGTTCATTTTAGTTGTCCATTTTAATATTCGGAAGTCTTTTTTATGGTCACTATTTAGTCACTATTGGGTCACTATTTGGTCACTATTTCTAAGATTTTAGTCACTAAAGTCACTATTATTTCCCTATAAGTCCGCTACGAGCCCTGCAATAAATAAAATAAATATAAATTGATATTTTATTGATTTATTTTTTCGGGAAGAGGAAAAGCCAAGGTGGAGATATCTTTAGCAATTGATGCCATATATCCACCTCAGGCATAAAAACCCCAAAATCAAGTGAAATACAATTTTATCCTTAACCTATTTTACAAAATCTAATTTTATAATTACTTGAATATTTCCCCATTTATATGCATTTTTAATTAAAGACAACAAACCTCCGACAGTCAAAACTGACTGATATTGAGGTCTTTCGATGACGGAATATTTGCATTCAAGGTAATACTAGAACTTTAAACTACGTGCTCAATATATACTCTTTTAAAGCTTTTTTAAATCTATGAAGAGGAACAATGTTTGAAATATTTGCTGGTAAATTGTTGAAGTTTACTATGGCACTATACATACAGCCTAATCGTAGATAGTTTGTTCTTGGTGCTGATATGCGCAAATTATCGATTGAACGTGTCTCGTAACTATGAATGTCACGGCTGTTTTGCAAGTTTAAATTATTTTTAATAAGGTTATTCTTCACTTTGTAAATAAACAATACTGCCTCATAGAATTTAATTTGATTGAAATTTAACATTAAATTATTCAAATATAGATTAACTGTCCTTATTTCTGGATTATTATATTTCTCCCAGAATATTACCCGCATAAATTTATTCAATGTTATTGTTATTTTGTTTATAACGTACGTTGGAGCATTTTGCCAGATTATATTCATATATGTTATTTGGGAGTGAATATGCGCATAGTACAAGCATTTTCTTTCTTTTGGTGGTAGCATGTAGCTAGTTCTCCTAAGCATTCCTAGAAATTTAACTATTTTGGAATGCATGCTATCGACATGACTATTCCATTTTAAATTTTGTTGAATCACTAATCCTAAATAAGCATGGACATTAACTCTTTCTAACTGGTTGGTTCCTAGATAAAGATTATAATTTATAGAACTGAAGCGATCTGTGCTTGAAAAGATCATGTACTTCGATTTTGATGCATTTATGGTTAAACCGTTATTAAAAAACCAGTTTTTCAGTAAGTCTAGGTCATATTGCATGTTTTCAAATAATTGCTCCAAGTTATCAGCGCTATAGACAAATACCGAATCATCTGCGTACATGTTAAGCGTACCTTTTAGAGGAATTTGAAATATATCATTAACATAGATGATAAACAACAGTGGTCCTAGTATAGAACCCTGTGGTACTCCATAACGAATCCTATTCTCAAGGCTACTGTGACCATCTAACTGAACTATTTGTTTCCTATCCTTCAGAAAAGATTTAATCAAACTATGAGCATTACCTCTTATCCCGTATCTAAACAGTTTTTGTAGTAACATATCATGCGGGACACAGTCAAATGCCTTAGAGACATCTACAAAAATTGCGGAACATATCTTTTTTTGATCTAAGTTTGTTTGAATATTATTTATGAGGTTAACTACAGCACTCGTTGTGTTTGAACGAGGCAGAAATCCGTACTGGTTTTTATTAATTAAATTACTAGCAGCAAAAAAAATCATGCAACCTCGTATGAATTAGTTTTTCTAAGGGCTTAGACAAATTAGAAAGAATATAAATTGGTCTGTAATTTTCAATTCTAGATTTCATGCCTTTTTTAAAAATGGGCGTAATACGTGCTGTTTTAAGTTGATCTGGGAACACTCCTTCCAGCACTGAGTGGTTCAGGAACGTCGTTAGTGTTGGAATAATAATATTGGCATTCTGTTTCAAAAACTTGGTAGGTATCAAATCTACACCCGCTGAACTCGAACTCTTCATATCTCTAATGTAGTTTCCAATTTCGTTGTCGGAGGCTGGTAGCATTACAATTGACTTCTATTTAAAGTGCACATTTGTTGTTGATTATTAAAATCTCTTAGAAGTGCTTTCTGAAGCTGACATGGTATGTTAACAAAATATTCATTGAATTCATTGCATATTTTGGTCATATCTGTCACTACTGAGGTTTCTATAAGTAATTCATTTATGCATTTTCTAACATTGTGGTCAATAGTCAATAGTCAATCAATAGTTATTGAAGTTTTTCTTCTAAAACCATCCCAGATTCAAATGTAATTTTCTCAAGATACAGAAATAACATATCTCTAGTTTTCACATATGTTGAACAATATAAATTGTCCTTTCAAATGACGTCTTTAAATTTTTTTGTGTTTGCCCCAATCATAAAAATCAACATTTAAAAAGGGCGTATTTTTTTAAGAAAAACTTTAATAACTATTGATTTATTGAGGATAGCGGCAAAGTTTGTGTATCAAAGTACGCGCCTTTAAAAGTTCTAAAGCTCGTTTGAACACAACTGAAAGGTGGGAATTGAAATAAAAAAGTAAGGGCAAAAAAATCATTTTTTTATGGTACACCCTAAGTTGATGAGAGAAAATTGCTCAAAATCGGTCAATTTTTAGGCGACCAAAAAATTCTTTAATAAAAATTCCATGAAATTTTTTGCGCTACAACTTTGCCTAAGGATGTAAACGTCTATTTCTGCAAATAAAAAAGTTAGTTTTTGTTTTTCCGTGAAAATGGGGACCACCCTAATTTTAATCAACATCAAAAAATGGGTCTTGATGATACACACCATGTTGTAGAACATCACTTTGCTGTAAAGTTTCAAGTTTAGGCGCTGGGAGCATGTTTCCTCGTAAATTCGTGATCTGGACCATAGTGCAGTGCTCAGAGCATAAAAAACCATCACAAATACATGCGTACAACGCAAATGTATGTGGATAGCTTATATGCGATACACTACTTAATGTTCAATATTTACATATTTTTTGATGAATTAAGTTCTGGAAACTATGCTTTGACTGTCTCAAGAATGTTAAGCATTCTAATTTTGAAATTTTTATTCAATTTATAAGAAGAAAACATTTCCACGGAATTAGGCTTTTTTGTGTGCGTAATATGGAACACCATGCTTGAAATGCACGGAATTAGGCAAATACATGTATTGAACTAATTCTAGGGTTTTTTTTTTCATTAGGGCGTATCTACAATTGAGAGATTCTCTCCGGGCTCGCTCTCTTTCATTCATTACAGCGCTATTATAAAACTTACGAGGCATTCTTTAGTACAGATCGAAACCCAACAGTGCTGGCTAGCATACTCTACAAATAGTAAAATGAAAAACGTAAAGGTGATTGGTTTATGAATGAAAGAGAGCGAGCCCGGAGAGAATCTCTCAAGATTCGCCCTAATGAAAAAAAAAACCCTAGAATTATACATTTTTTATGTTTCAATTTTACAAAGCAACGTAAATCATATTTTTGCTTCATAATCTATACCATACATAATCGAATGACGATCGAAGATATACAAATTGTTATGAATTATTTTTTTTTATAACGGGTTTCAACTTGAAGCGTAACTAACCACACGGTAATAGGGCATGCCACGGTATGTTAATGGAACTATTCACTTCATTCGGAAAACAATAGAATGTTTTAAACAAGCTTCTTAGCGAGCTCAATTGATGATTTTAACTGATTTAAACCAACGGTCAGAAAACAGTTAGAGTAACTCACAAAAGTGTGTTGGTGTTTTTTTAATGGAGAGACAATTTTTTTTAAAACCAAACCAAACCGATTCGAATCAATAGTCAGGACACTATCAATAGTTGGCACTGTAGGAAAAGGAAGAACAGGAGTGAAGAATAGGATTTTTCGAAACTAGTTATTGGAATCCAGTTACTTAGAGTGGCGTGTAATTCGTAATATATATTAACTTTTTACAAAAATCAACTTTTAACACTTATATTCCTCAATGAGATCTGATGAACTATTCACAAACGGTAACTAAGGACGTCGATTTCATTCACTTGACGTAGAGTTTCTATGATCATTGTGAAAATTGCGGTGGAATTTGCCGCAATCTTCGTCGTTCTGCGTATTGTGATTTGTATCGGAATACCGGTCGAAATAGATGAGACTCGGCCACTTCCATATCATTTTCTTCAGCTGGTGATTCGTGAGATCCTTCCGCTAGCGTCTCGATACCGTCCAATTCCTTGAATATGCTTCTTTTGACTATTGGGCTATCCAGTAACAAGTAAATTTCGGTTGTGGTTTCTGCCGTATTATCTTCATAAATAATGTCGTACGAGGGATCACTTTCTTCAATAAATTGCTTCAAACTACGCGATAAAGGTGAACAGTTGGAAACAAGAAATGGGACTGCTATCAACTGAGGAGTAAGTAATGATTTCAGTTAATCGTTTTCGTTGTACATAATTTTTTTAAAAGCTTACCAAAACTAACAACTTTGTCATAAACATTGTGGTTGATTGGAATGTACTTAACGAAAGAAAAACGCTTCTTAACACTTGATTCACACTTGTTTGTCACTTTGGTTCGATGATAAACTTGCACTTGTGCGCACTGGGCTGCTGAAATGAGTCTGAGCTTCTGAGTTTAGATAGCAATAGCATTTATACGTGATTCTTAACACGCTAATTTTAGTCCCCAGAAGGTACTTGGCAGTGGCCTATTCTCTAGAAGGGTGCGAAAAAGATGGCTCCCAACGAGTTTTCCTTAGTGCGATACTCACATAAATACCACACGTTACCAATAATGACGATCCAGACTCGTAATGATTCTTGTCTCAATTAGCACGATCGATCATCTGGCGTCTATGGAATCGAATTGTTAGAATCTGGTGTTTGTTTGTTTTTCGTTTATTTTCAATTGAAACATTCATCATTGGACGGGTTTTCTCAAGTTGTGAATCAAACGAGTTCAACTAATTAGACACTTTCCTAATAAGACGTAACAATTCTGGATGCTTCTAGATGGAACCTCATTATGAGGTGCTATTTATTTAACTACTTCATCAGCGAAAGTTTGTTGGCCGCAAATATCAACTGACAATAAAACGATTGGATACTGAGCACTTTTTATCTACCGTTTAAGAACCAATTAAAACTAATGGAATATTATTTTTTTATGATAAATCATTCGTTTTAAGCTAATATTTTTGAATATATTTATATTTTTTGTTTAATATTTTTCTTATTACTGGTTGAGCAACAATTCAAATTTGACTTGAAAAACGTTTGATTGATAAAATAGTTCAAAAAGTACAATCTGATTTATTTTTAAAACCTATTTAAAAGCTTTCAAAACTTTTTATGTTGTTGAATAAAAATGGAAGGTGTCATTAGCAAACCCCATAAGTTAATAGATCTGTAAAGAATAGTCGGATCAAGGATGCAACCTATTTGTATACACCCAATGTTAGTTATATTAGAATGCAATATTTCTCGGTGAACATTTGAAAATGTGCAACCTGTTTTGGTTGATTTCCTTCATCAACTTTCTTTAGAAAAGGGTTCAAGTTTATAGATGAGTTATTTCTAAAAGAGGAACTAGGCTAAGTTATTCGAAAAATGCGATTCTATTAGTAAAGACGGTGTTGAAAAGGGGCATAATTAATTGAGGCGTCTCTTCTCGTTAGAAAATTTTCACAAAAGGTTTTGCTCGTTGATTTCTTGAATGATTGTGCACTCTGACAACAGCGAATGTTTTTTGTAGGTTTTTGTGATATATTTGAACAGAAGCGGCAGCTTTTCAAACTCCAATTTATTAAATATGTATACCTAAAAATATATTTACATTACTTCCACATCTAACGGTACTCGTTATGGTATCCGTTTGGTCGTACTATTGGTCGATTGCCGCCGGATATGACTTCGCTTGGAATCCAATCTTTGATATTTGAACAGTGGCCGAAAAAGATGAGTTTCGGCAACCTCTAATTCCTCCTCATCTCTATGGTCAAGCCTAAAGCTCAGCCGTCCCGGATCAGTCAAGTGCTTGGGCGCCGTATCTCGTTTTACTTTCCCATGTTCCTGTTCAGAACTTTCCAGAACATTCGAAAGTCTCAAAACATCCGTGTTGGATTCATATTGAGTTGCGATGGTTGTTGGCACCACATCTGGTTCTGTGTTGAGGTCATGTTGAGGTATTATAGTTGTTGGCTCAACAGTTGAATCGTTCGGGTTTACCGTCTGATTGGATTCATATTGAGATGTGATAGTTGTTGCCGTAACTTCTGGTTCTGTGTTGGGCTCATACTGCGCTGTTGTAGTGGTTGACACAACTGTTGATACTTTGGCCGTTGTAGACCGCCTGTGCAAGTCACTTCGAATTTTACTGTTTGTTGGTATTGCCAAGCAGCTTTGATGCTGAACAATCACTGTAGAACACAAGATAAACTGGAGGATAGAAACATAGCGAAACACTGATTAAAACACAGTTCTAATTTTGTAAGTGCCACTTTTGCCTTACATAAATTGTTTTCCTTGGATTCATTTCGGTTTAAAAATATCTCTATGACTGACCACAAAATATGTTGATTTCGAAATCACGGGGTTATGAATCAAAAACAAGTTTCAAACTGCGTAGCAAAATGATTTTTAATCTTTTTATATACATTTGAAATGGAGCGCATTTGGGATGTTTGCTATGAGTAAGCTGTGAAGTATTGTAATCTACTGACGATTTATTGGATGACATACCTAAGAGGCATCTCTGTATTGTAGAGCGTCGTATGTGTGCAAAAGATTCCATATAAATTGAAGCTCAATTTCCGGGTTATATAATTCACATTTGTTTTAAATGCGCATTATAGAAGGCTGTTTTTCATCACGCACTAGAATACAATGTGGGACCAAGAGCTATAAATTGCCGAAATCAATTCATAAAGATGAATTTATTTAGTTTAGTCCATCAAAATGACGTAAGTCAAAAGAATACAAAGAATCGAGAATTAGGCTGTAAGCTTTGAAACAAAAGCGAGAAAAATATAAATCAAACTGAACCTACTGAAATGTATCAGCTGTTGGAATTTTGATAAGAAACCCATTTTCATTTTAAATTATTTTTGATGTCCATTTCAAACAATTTTAAGGATTTCACCTAGGAATTCACGTACAAAGATCAATGAAAATGGTTTGTCATTATCGTATTTCTGATTTTCTATGATCAAAAGACAATTGAATTGCCTTTATCAGGAGAAATTAAAACTGTGTGGATTTTGATCTACAAATCCGTACCTTGTTTATTGAAACAATAATAAGACATATCGAGAGTTTCATTCAAAATAAAAAGTTAGATTAGAACCTGCCGTTTACATACACTTGCATTGCTACGTTTATTTCATACCACCTTGATCAAAAAGTTCTCGGAATTACCACCGTTTGGCGTTCTGAGTCACCCGATTTGAGAATTCTATATTTTTAGGTTGCCACATCTGCCATTGATCAGCTTGATAACTTGACATTTGTAAAAGTTACGCCGTATTGTGTACATCTGCGACTGTATGTGTACTCGATTTTGTACAATTTTCAAAATGGAAGGGAACTCGCATCAACGAGTTTGTATTAAATTTTGTGTTCAAAGCGGTTTCAATTGTTCAAAGACATTGCAAAGGTTAGGAAAGTGTTTCGGAAACGATACTCTGAAGAAAACAGTCTTTTATCAGTGGCATAAACGTTTCAGAAGTGGCCGTGAGTCCGTTAACGAGAGAAGTCGTGGGCCAGCGACATCGAAAACTGATAAAAACATCAACAAAAGTAAAGAATGGATGACCGTAGACCGCAAATTTATCATTGGAGAGCTAGTAGAGGAGTTGAAAATTGTATTTCGATCCGTTCAAGATATTTTGGCAATGATTTGGGCGTGTCGCTACAAAGCTGGTGCCTAAAGACCTGAATTTCATTCAAAAAAGAAAACGCGTTGACGTAGCAAAAGAAATGTTTCCATGGCATGCACCGGATGAGGCGTCAACGTGAAAACCACGTTATTTTCAGCCAAAAAAGAAGGCGATGCTCACAATTTTCATGTATTACAAGGGTGATGTGCATCGTGAATTCCCTCCACGAGGCAAGACCGCATACGAGAAGTGTTATTTGGGCGTTATACGTTTGCGTGAAGAAATTTTCCAAAAAAGACCGAGTTTGTGGACAAACAACTCGTAGATCAAGCGCTGGCATGAGTGACAGTAGAAGTGAACTACTTTGTGAAGACGATAGTAGCGACAACAATCAATATGAAACTAGCGATTAGAAATTGGTTCACTGTTGTAGAGCCCCTAGGTACGAAGTACACCTTGCAGTCTGCACCTTGCAATACACTCTTGCGTTTTTCAGTACTTTTCGGCACTAGCATCTTTGTTTTTGTATTTTCGCTATGTTGTTTTGACAGAATACTTGAGGGTGTGTTAGTGCGAGTTACGTTATTGAAGACGAATCATTAGGCTTGGAACCGAGCTTAGTACTCTCTGAGCCTAAAAATATATTCATTTTCGTCATTACTACCCAGCCGCTGGTATCGATTTTGATGTATAATCTTGTTATTTTAATTTCCTGAATAAATTCTAGAAACTTTTTGATCAAGTTAATATGACTCTGCGAATATGTTCTCGAGCAAACTGTGTGTTGCCAGTCGCTCGCACACACTTACATGGCTTCGTTTATTTCATAAAATGATTTTTGGATCAAAATGGGTAAAATTTATATTCCCAATCATACGGCTTCCTCAATATTTGATTTCAAGAGTTGCACCATTTTGTCAACACGTCCTCACGGTCTTTGGGGAAGGCGGAAGAAGGATGATTCGTTTGACAATTGGTGTTATTAGAGAACGTGATTACCACTGCATCACTACAATTGCCAAGGGAAGGATAGTTGTGTTAGTGAGGCAGGTTATTTTTAGATCATGGATGCACTGTGGTAAGGTGATGCGATCAATGAAAGAAAGCGCAGTAGACTGCTTTTTAATTTAAATCTGGTGGTAATAGAAAGAGGCAAGTGACAAACGGCAAGGAAGAGCACGAGCCTGAGATTGAACTCGCGACCATCTGCTCAGTCAGCAGAATGGGTAACCACTGAGCTAACCAGCCGCGTCAAACATTGCACAACGTCCTCGTTTGATAGATTTAATCGATATTTTCCTAACAAAAATGGAAGCATAATTTAAGATTATTTTTGTTACAAATTTAGCCGTATGACTTCTCATTCTATCTTACGAAGAAATGATAAATGCTACGTGAATTTTTTTTACATATAACAGCACGGAACAAAATAAGCATACATTATCAATCGCCGATATCTCAATTAACATTAGAGTCTATTGTGAAAGCAACAACTCCTATGGCCATCTTTCTGTCTAGAACAATACTATAAATTGTACAAACAATAGATTGTATAGTATGGTTAAAATAATTTTAAATGTAAATCTATGAATTAGCTGAAATAGCTGAAAAAAACCCATCACAGTTGTGTTTTAAACAGGTGCATTTCGAATTGAATTGTAGTAAGGAAAAACGGATACACTTCATAGAATAGATGGTTGTGTACCTCTTGAAATAAATTAATGTATGAACTGTGTGACTTGATGTATAGTAGTGAATATTAATTTAAAACAATCTAGAGAACCTGTAGATGGAAAATGCATTGGCTTGTTTTTTAGTATTATATATAAGTCATCCTGCTTCTTCAGCACCCATTTCGGTACCGCCCATTGTTGCGTTTTTTTTTTTCGATTAGCACATGTACTACGATTATTAATTGTGTAAACCAACTCTCCGGTATTGATTTCGAAAATAATATTTTTCTTCTGAGTTTTCGATAGTAAGAAATGGGTTTTCGTTTTTTTTTATTATTGAGACTAGTCATATATACATAGGTGTTAATTGATATAAACACAAATATTGAGCTTGTTTCATTTATCATTTCTCACAAAATTGCGAATCGAAATTCCATAGTAAATAGGGTGGAGAATGGCTTGGGCAGTAGCCGCCAATTCAGACCCTACGACAAGCGGAGAATAAATAATTACTAATAACACAGTTTTTCACATAATAAAGGCGTCTTTGTATCGATTTAACGTAAATTTGATACGGTTTCTCTAATCAATTTTTCTATCGAAGGCAGGGAAAGGCTTCAGTTCCCTATCCGTTGTACAAAAAATTCTTTGAAAAAGCATATATATAATGTGCATATTCATTTACATCGATCTTAATGTCAAGATGATGTTCACGAATAGTTTTAACAAGCGATCGCATGCTTTTGGTAAAACCTCGGGGACTGAAGCCGTTCTCTACCCTAGTATACTCATATTTGGGTAAAACTTGTCTTGCTGCTAATCATTTGGTAACCATATGCCACCAGTTGGCACATTTTTAATCTTAATTAGCAGAGTTATAAATGTTTTTGAAATTAATTATTTCACGAACTGGATGCCAGCTGAATCATCTTATCCGTGAAAAGAAATAGAGCATTGAACCGAAGGTATGTTCGTTTAGGGAGGGTGGACAGAAGTATTGGCAATTCAAGCTCTTTTCAATGAGATAATTGCCGTTCCTCAACTTAGGAGTGATATATTAATTACGTAGAACATTATGGCCCTTTCCTAGCATTTTATGCATAGAAAACTTAATGTTTTGCATGGTTCTCCACACAAATCCTTAGGGAATCAGGGCATGGTCCTTAGTTTGTTGCAATTTCACAGTTACAAACTAAGAACGTTAGATGTCTGTATAATTTATAAATTGATCTTAATTAAAGTCAAGTACATAATCACTTTAGACTCAGGATATCCAAGAAATTGTCATGATTATTACATCTGACTAAGAAGACTGTTAATAGATATCAAGTGTGAATACTTCATTATAAGAAAACAAATGCGAATTGAAGTTTTTTAAATAAGATTATTTATTTAACTGTATTAGAAAGCTACCACTGAATTTAAACGTACCACCTTAACTGTTCTATATGAAGCATTTTAGTTTCGATATACAGGGTGCGGCAGGAAAAAAGCCATAAAATACGGTATTTCTATCAGATCCCATTTTAAACTATTATACTTTGAGTAATAACATGAATTTGATCAAAAACAATGAATCAAATTTTAACCTGTTGAAGCTGACGAGAACAAGACGTTTTACACCTAAAAAGTAAACAATTTGAACGGCTCCCTAGTGCGTACGTGCAGCAATCGACATAAGCAATCAACTGTCATGACGACGGCGTAAGGTTAGAATTGGTTGAATTCCTCGTACCTTTGCATTGGATTTAGCTCAACAATATCGTTCACGTTTTGTTTGGACACACCTTTCAGCCTATTCAATTTTCCAGAATTTTTCACAGCAAACTGCGACGTCTGGATCCAGTTACCGCTAGATTAAGGCAGAACATGTGATTTCCCATCAGTGGCGGAATGATTTGCAAGAGCTGCATTCAATGTAAAGGTAAATAAATAAATCACTCACGCTGACTGTTGTAAGCGCAAATAACATCAATATCGGAGAGAGTCGTCAGCCGACAGGCCCTGACGCGGGTTTACTACAATTACGTAGGTGAATCACTGACGTTCGATCAAGAACGTTCATAGATTTATTTGAGTTAGTTATTATGCTGCACATGAGAAAAATCGTTACAATTTAACTTGCTATGAATGTGATTCAATTTGCTGAGACACCTATCATTATTAATGATCAAACTTTGTTTCTTAAGTTTATGTTTCAACAGATTATAAAGGTTCCCTCTTCCCAAAATTTCTTCGCACCACGCATTTTGACCAACCAATTCACACTTTTATAGAAATCTCGAGTACTTTTTCAAACAGACGTGTCTGATTTTGTAAACAAAGAGGGGAAGTACACTCAGCGAAATAAATTTTTGATGTGCATGAGATTGCATTATGATTATGTACTTTTAAAAATCAGTATGAATTCCATAAATTTATCTAAAAATCGATAAATTTATAAATTCATCGAAAAATCGAAAAAACATAGAGCAACCTGGATTCGAACCTTGAACTTTGAGTATATAAGTCCAGTGACTTGCCCACTAGTTTGTATAAATACTTGTAGTCAGGAAAGCGTAAAGGCGTACAAGAACAACGTCATGTGAAACAAAATCCATTCATAAGTCAGCCTTATGAAATTCCAAAGCTTCGTTGATAAGTGGAACCTTATGAAATTCATAAGATTATTTGGTTGAATGTAAGACACACACGTAAATTTCTCAAATTTCTCAGCACCCTCATGGAAAGTACCATCACCATCATTATGTTGGGGAAATGTCATTCCTAGTGTTGGTGGCCCTAGTTTGCATGATAGTGCTAAGGGTTTCTAGAACTTAACGTTTGATCAGTGTTAACAGCTCGATCAGTGTTCGCTTCAAGCATTTTTTGAAAGCAGTTTCTAAAGCAGTCCTCTTCCAGTGGTCAGGTGTGACAATCGCAAAAAAGTTGAATATCGCCAAATCTATTAGATTATGTGCTAAGACGTTTTCGCAAGCGTAACCCGAGTGGCTTAAGCAAAGCATCGTAGTACAATATTCAATAGTTTGCTGAATTAGAATGTGTTGATCAAATCAAACCCTGGACTGTCAGAGTAACTCGCAATGAAATACGGTGCCGTGTGAAGTACCGTTCGAAGAATCAGTCTGTAGGATCTTGTTCTTACCGAGTAAGCAAGAAACCAAACAAGTCTTTGGAGCAGAGTTTATTGTGACTATTGTCATGCAAACTCTTACTCGGTGATTGCAAACTTCAGACGAGGTGCCAAGGATGCCTGCTAAAGCCTGTCCACGTTAAATTTCGGACAACAAAATTGTAGCAGCAAAAAAAAATTACACATAATTCAACAAAACTGATTATTTATTTCAAAATAATAGTGTAACATCTACATTAGAAACAGTTGATTAAGATGTTAATCCTTTTTTCTGTAAAATTCTCTATATTTTTATGGTACGTCATCAGGTTACGTACGATATCCTCAGAAACGCCCGCCGCGACGACTCTCCATCTTCTCTTGAAATCATCGGTACCATTTGCTTTCTTCTTGGTTTCGAAGAGTTTCCGGTTAACTAGAGCCCAGTACTTCTCTACTGGGCGATGCTCTGGATAGTTTGATGGGTTGGCTGTTTTTGGCATGTATTTGACCTCTTGTACCTTATACCATTCCAGGGGAGATTTCACATAGTGACAAGAGGCCAAATGAGACCAAAACAGAGCTGGAGAGTCGTGGCGCTTCTAATAAATGGTAGCAACTGGTTTTGCTGACATTATTTCACGTTCACATCCTTATTGATTGTGCCGTTTAGATTTTCGACCCCAACTACAGATTTGAAATTCTAATAATTCTGCGGGTATTTAAACACCTTCTTCGTCCTGAAATGTTCGGCATTTCGGTAAAAAAAAACCAGCTCCGCTGTTCCAGCACGTATGTTTATGATACAACAGAATTTTTGCAAAAAACTGGTGTAGAGCTCCTTAGCACGAATTTTTGCAGTAAAATTTTGTTTGTTATCACGGTTGGGCACCTTTTTTGACATCCAACTTTGCGAGCCACATTTCGCACAGAAAGATTAGGGTTTTTCTCAATAATGGCTACCATCTTCTTGTCCATATGTCGCACACTTTTCGATTTGCTCCACTTCCAACCTTCCGATCCGCAGTCAAGCGCTGGACAAATGATTTGCAAACACAAAAAACGGTACTTTTCTGTCATTTTAGTTTCTTGGCAAGACGCGTACCGATAAATAAACGAAATTTGCTGCCATTCGTAAAAAAATCATTTGTGCCTTTCCTTTTTATTCGACGCCATTTTACTAAATGTAACAAGCATGCTGCCATACCAGTGAAACGTTTTAGCGATCCGTAGAGTGATAATTCAGCGCCATCATTGAATTTGAACGAATGATCTTTTGTAAACAATGGCTTTCGTAGTAAGTTTCTCTTGAACAAAAGGTTACAAACACAAATTAAGCACTCTTTAAGGAAGAAGATTTTTATCTTTATCCACTGATATATTCAATTTAAAGGAATTGTATTCAACTTCCAATAAATAAGCAGACAAAATGTTTGTTTAAAATAGTAGATTCACCCTAACCAAATATTGGTGCCGAATTCAAAATCTACACTGAAAGAAAAGTGTTCAAAATTTAACATGGACAGACTTTAGTTAACTTACGTGAAAATGGATTTCGGACAGGTTTTACCTATCCACGGAACGAGGAGATGTCCTCGACTGATTTAAATTCGCGTTCATGGATAATAAATGTGCTCGGATGTTTATGATTTGGCAAGGTACCTCTGATGTGAATATTACACGCAACATTTAGCATTACGTATCTGTTCAATATTAAGCCCATAAATGGTGCGCTACAATAAAAAAAAACATTATAAATCGTATACAGTTTTAGAAAATTCTACTGATTGTCGATAAAAATAAAAAATAAAATGCCCCTAAAATGCGTGTAGGCATGTTTTTGAGTTCTTTCTTCGTTTTATTTATCAACTTCTCTTCAGTTCTCGTGACAAATTTATTGGTGTAGATCTTATTCTTCAGGTTGACCCCGAAATTCTCGAGGTCTCGTCACGTCGCGATTCATCGCGAAAATCGAGTTGACCATCTTATTCAGCCGTTGTCGCTGCGTCATTGCCTGTAGCTCCGAAACCAGTGGACGCGACTTCCGCTTCCTGACATGTTCGCCAGCTACCTTTTCACTGTTTGGCCGGTTGAACCGAACTCCTGGCCAAGCGCATGCAGCGATGTAGCCACTTCCCCCCGGTCTTCCTCTTCAGCATCCTTTGGAGCTTCTTGTCGCTAAGGGTCGTCGGCTGTCCAGAACCGGGCTTTCATTCGATGCTCTAATTATTGTCTAATAGTGCCAAGATGTTGTAGATGCCGGAACGGGCGTACCCGGCGTCCACAGTGTGCCGCATTTCTGAACGGAGTTGCATCACTGTTTTTGTCATCACGGTTAGAGTTCGACTGATAGAGCTGTCAAATTTTGTCTGCTGACTCATGGGTTACTATTAGCGAATTCGTTTTGATCCAGCGCCAAACTGGATCGGGTAACAAAATTGGGTCATTTTGTTGTGTGTTCAACGTAAGTGTGCATGGTATTATTTGTAACTCGTATCGGATTGAGCAATTGGAATTGGTTCCAACCTGGGTTCAAAAACGAATTCTATATATGATTGATTCTGCATGGGTAGTCTCGTCAGTGCGGGTAAAGGTAAACCCATGAAAAATTGTCAATTTTGTCAATTTTTTACGTAGGACTACGTTTCTCTTTTCTATACCGAGTGTCATTTCAAGCGTCATTTGAGAGCGTTACGCAAAACTGCAAGGTCTTTGAACGCTTATACCTCTCGTTCGTTTGAACAGAATGACTTAATTCATAAGCCAATTGATCAGAAAAACTCACCTACCATCATCTCTAGTATATATAGTTCAGTGTTCGCAAGCAACTTCACGCTGCAGGTTCGAACGAGGCTTTGCTCTCCCGCCACATTCCAACTGGTTGTAGTATGGGAGACAAAGCAATGCCGGATATTTAACGGATGAATTCTCTGGTTTTTTTTCATTAGGGCGAATCTAACATTGAGAGATTCTCTCCGGTCTTGTTCTCTTCCATTTATTACAGTGCCGTTATAAAACTTTTGAGGGATCCTTTAGTACAGATCGAAACACAACAGTGCTGGCTTGCATATACTACAAATAGTAGAATGAAAAACGTAAAGGTGATTGGAATATAAATGCAAAAGAAAGTAATCAAAGAGAGTCTCTCAATGTTAGACTCGCCCAAATGAAGAAAAAACCCTAGAATTATGTTCCAACGCGTTATATTGTCACCATCCTTTTCAGCAGTCGAGAGGAGCAGTCTACGTGGATACGTGGTGGTGAAGCTGCAAGTAGCCCCGAAGAACAACAAGAAGGTCAGATAGACATTATGAATGTGGGAAAGAGACTAGAATTGAAATACAAATAATAAATGTGAAGTGCTCGAGGAGTTTTTATTGTAATGTGCGATTATTTCCTGCTTCGCGGAAGATTGTCTGGTGAGCGTGCCGGTCCTGAGGCCATTGTGGTTGGGGAGTTCCAGAGGCGCTCCCGATTGAGGATGCTAATACTTACATGCTGCCTCTCATAAATATACTCATAAACCTGTGCAGTTTTGTCGTGATTTGAAGAGTTGGCATGTTTTTAATATTATTTTTTTTTTTTCAACTAGTTCATTTATTTGTGGGGCTCAATTGCGTTAGTTTCACGGTTCATAGTTCTTGTTTTTTTAAAATTAATGTAATGACTAGGATTAGTAGGACTTGGGCCGTTTTCTCGCAGTTTACTCGAAGTTAAAATAGGTGATATTTTTTTTACACAAGCATATGGTGCCGTCGAACGTCAAAACCAAGGCATAATTAAAGCACTGGCTGGAGCCAAACAGGATAATTTCAACTGGAAAGATTCCTTACAAACTTATGTAAACGCAAATAACACTATCAAACCTTATGCACACCTGGGCATAACGATCTTTGAGTTATTGGTTGGGTGGCGATATCGTGGCTTGTTTCCGACTTTGTGGGAGTCTAAGCTGACTAAGGAATTGGATTGATCTGATGTCCGAGATCACTATCCGATTAGCCGGTCTTGCAAGGCTCTGTCTCCCATACCACAACCGGGCGGACTGTGGTGGGTGGACAAAGCCCTGACCAGTTCACTAGCTGTAGTTGATTGAACTAACAGCAAATTTGTTTTATTCCAAATTGAATCTGTCCTGATTTTGTCGCGAACATGCCTTATAGTGATCTCTTATGCATGGAGCACTTTAACAAAACTTTATTTACTTCGGATCTGAACAACTATTGCAATGAAGTGAGACCGAGATAATCTACTTCACTCGACTATTCGATGGGAGTGCTACCAAGGTGGACCTTCATATTACCGGGCCGAACAAGCCGGTGTGATTTTGGGTGTGGAAACAGAAAGGTCTGTGTTTTTGCTGCATTGATACAAACTTTCCAGCTGTTGAAATAGTCGGACAGAATATCCAAGCCTTCCTGGAGCTTACGTGTCAGAGCTCGTGTCACTCGACCTTTGCAGATGGTGGCAGTGTCATCTGCGAACATAGACAAAATACCATCACCCAGTAGGGGAGGAACGTGAAGACGTTGAACAATATGGGACCTAGACGGCTCCCCTGGGGGACCCCAGCGTCAACATTGAGCGCATCGGAATAGGAACCACTCAGGAAGACCTGGAATCGTCATCCGTTAAGTAAATTTTGATGATTTTCACGCGGAATATTGGAAAGTTGGATCGAAGCAGTTGAAACACAAGACCATCTTGCCAGACATTGTTGAGCGCCTTCTCGAAGTCCAACAATACCATGGCAAAGGTTTTGTAATGGACTTGTTCCGCCATAAGATGTTAGTGACCCTTAACAACTGGTGGACTGTGGAATAACCTCTCCTAAATCCGAACTGCTTTGGGAGGAATATGATTTTCTGGTTTGAGAACTTCAGTAAACGGCTGAGGATCAGCTTGTCGAATAGCTTCAAGATGGAGGATAATAAGCCGATTGCACGACAGATTTTTGCTTTGGTAGGATCTATGCCAGGCTTGTGGATTGGTATAACTTTTATCTAACTTCCAACGAGACGGGAAGCCAAGCTCCAAGAATTTGTTAAAGACCGATGCCAGGAAGACAAAAAAGGCAATACTTAAGTTTTTCAACTCAAGGATGAGTACTTCATCGACACCTGCGGCCTTCATGTTTTTGGTTGTTTTGATGGTTGCTATCACCTCATCAGCAGTTATTGTTAACTCATCGGGTACAACTATGGGAGATTCAACGACTCTAGACATTGCCTCCAGTACGGCAAGGCCATGAGGACTCACCATGGCTATGGGTTATTTGTTATAGGAATCCACAAAGTTCTGGCCAAGTGCATGAACTTTTTCAACATGTGTTAGTAGTATCGATAGGACCGTATTTAGATCGGGAGAGGGAATAGGATGGATAGGTTAATTTTTAAGAATTTTAGTCATCTTCCAGAATGTCGGAGATGTTTATCATGTTGGTCAGGAAGATACCGATGGTAGAATGAGCACCGAAACGGCTCAAACGGGTGGGAGAATCCGGGCTCAAGATGGTGTAGTGTCCTTTCACGACGCCTTGCTGGACGATGGTATCATTGTGGTTCCTCCGGGTGTTTGCTATCGAACCAAAGAATGCATAAAAATGACGTGACGTGACGATCCATACAAAAAAATTTGAAGGTCCATACAAAAAAAGTTAGCAAATATTGATGATAAGTTATTCCACCGAAAATCAACCTGCAGCAAGGATGTTCTTTTTAAAAAAAACCAAACTGTGTGAACGATATTCAATACTTGTTTTATTTTTCTTACATTGACATTTCATTAAATATATTCAAGTGAAACAGATATCAGCAACAAGATTTACATACTTTCCATAAATATACATGATTTATCAGTTGCCCAAAATGCGTACTACACTTAAGCAGGCTTGTGCAGGATTGATAATTATTAAGTGCTATTGAAGGTACGGTTGAACCTATAGGTCTCAAACAAGAAAATATATAGATGAAGAGTCTTTTGCAATTTGGTTTGAATGTGTTTTTTATAGCGAATATGTAGCAGATTTTGAGCAAGCAGTGCTACTAAAAGTAACGTTTAACGTCAAATTACCCTAGCATTACTTGAGTTCAAAATGTATTTCACACTCATACATTCCAATCCTGTTTTTATCTGTCATATTGGCAAATAGAATTTTTATAAATATCACAATTACAATATTTGAAAGGGGAATAAACTAAAAATAACAGCCTTAAAGATGTCTTCGTTTTTAAGCCTGTCTCTTATGCGAATGCTTAACTTATCAGGCATATTCAATCCTATTATAATCGACTACCTAATAGTTTAAAACCAACTTGGACAAAACTTGTGATGTGCGACTGGTATAAAACTATATAACAGAAAAAGTATCAATAAACAAAACATCGGTGGGAAAACCAAAAAATTGTGGAGAGCTATCGAACTAGGTTTAATTACTTGAAGAACCTGGTATTTAAGAAAAAGGAAATATCCTTAACATTACAGCATATGTTCATAATAAATTGAATACTCAACGATCAATTCACAAAAGAATACACGTAATATTGTGGAATGAAAAAACTAACAAATCAAAGCATTGTGCGAGTAGTTTTTGAAAATAAATCGTCAACCGTCCAGTTTGATGCTGTTCGGAACTATCCTTCGCTGTTTTGTTTAATGTGGTCTAGCTTTACTTTATTTTTGTATTCAAAAACATTGACAAAATCTGGGAACTGATATTTGCAAAACAACGCTTATCCATTTGCTACTGATAATCGAGCAATATTAACACGATGACGTAGAAGCAAGCCAACTTGGACAAGCTTACACTGAAGAAAACACTAACGGGTCAACTACCTAGGGACTAACCTGCGTCGAAACGCGATAGCAGTTCTTACAAACCGGAACCACATTGCCACTGTCATGGCCAGCCAATGCGAGTGATTTATCGATGCAGCGACTGCAGTAGACCTCGCCGCACCTCCAGCAATGGTTCTGCTTTAGTAAGGTAGCCATTATTGAGTAGGAATAGACTCATCATCGGTCCTTGGCGGTTCGCGACAAGAGCACGCAACGTTACCTACCTTCCTGGTGATCTGATCGAATGGCACCGAGCACGAGGGACAATTCGATACACTCCGGAGCGGTTTCCATTCGACAGCAACGGAGTTTACTTCCTCGGTGACCTTGTTTGCGTCTACGATGTTTTCATTGCACTCGGTTGACTGGCGAAGGCGCGAAAAAGAAGAAGAAAACCACGCTGTTAGAGCTTATCGAACAACAATCAAACCGATACTGATGATACGTACAGAGAGATTGGAAAAAGAAAAGTTAGAAGTCTTGAGTGGGTGATCGTCATCGGCAGAAGACAGTTCGCTCAGTCTCTTATCGTAATTGTAACGATTATCGTTCACCTCAATGCTACGGTTGTCAACATATTTACTGCCCTGCAATCTTTTGGCGGATTTTGAAATCATATTTTTGAAACTGTTGATGCGCTGTAAAAGAAAAAAGAAAGTAAACATGATAGTCAATAGAGAATTTCTATTTCGTTAATAATTTCACATGCACGTTTCATCCTCGAACTTTACATCGAACTTAGGCTTGGCAACGAAATGTTCTTGCCCAGGAAGTTGACGGAATTGGTGAGCAACTTTGTGTAAAGTTTTCGGTCGCGGGTGTTCGCAGTGATTGTTTTTTCTCCTTTTTGGCCTACCGTACCGAAAAGAGCTTATTTATCAGTTGTCTTTATGTTATTAATAAAACCACAGCCTTCTTATCTCGCATCTAAGCGTGTGTAAAATTCCATAACCGTTAATTCAAAATAAATAATCAAATAGCAACTAGCAAATCGGTCAGTTTTGTTGTCGCCATGTTGCATCTCATTACACGTCAAAACAACGCGTCAATATCGGGTGGCGTGTGGCGAACGTCGGCATGATATTTTAACATGCTAACAGATGTCGCAACTTCGCCTCGACTATGTGAACTACGCGGCGTTAGTGAACAAGCGATTGCAAGCGATTTGAAAATTTACACAAAGTTATCGATTAATTTAGTTTGTGCTGAAACGTTAGATGGGATGGAAAATCTACAATCAGACTCCTGGAGAACTCAGGGTGTGATTATGAAGGTGCCAACTCCTCGACCCACTTAAAACCCATCCGTGCTCTACGCCTCGAGCCCTCCCCGGAACCACCTTTCGGTATTACTTCGGAGAGGGGGCTATTGTGCTGTTAAGCGCCTGCTGTATCTAACTACTTAGCACTTAAACAGTTAGGTGGTCCCTGTGACCTGACGTTGCTCGTTCTGCCATTTTAGTAGGAAATCGAAGACAATCTGATAGGCTTCTATGCATACCGCGTCCCAGATGTCCCGGTCTTGGCACATTCTCTGGACGAGATTGTTTGGAGTCGTGTCGTGACCGCTTACGGCTAACATGTCGGATATCGCGCCGTCAAAGCGAGGACATTCGACGAACATATGTTTCGCGGTTTCCTCAAATCTTGCGCACTCGGTGCATGCGGAGAACTGTACATGCCCGTATTTATGCAGATACTGTCTAAAGCAGCTGGGTCCACCGAGCCCAGTAAAGTTGTTCCATTCACTCTGCTACTTAAGCGTGCATGCGGCTCTAGTGACGTTTCTATTACCTCTTGTGCGTCTATTTTTTGAAGCACTCTACATCCTCTTTTATGACGATGCCTATTGGCACCATACCATTCGATACTGTTCGGTATGCGCCGACCACTTTTAGGCACATAAGCCTGTGTGTAGTCTCGAGCTTACCTAGGTAGCTCTTAGGACTCACAGCAGTGTTCCATGCCGGTTATAGCCATAGAGGCTTCCTTGCATGCGTAATCGGGTTGATGAAAGACGGCTTGTCATTGACCATAACCCCCACCTACCTAAACGAACTTCTTTGATGTAATTGTGCAATTACCTGCACTAATTGTCGCCTTTTGCACCGATTTGCGGTTGTTAACAACCGTGACCTAACACATAAACAAAATGTAATGTAAATTTCTTTTTCCTGGGACCGACACATGCAAGCTTAGCACATAAGAATGAGTTGAAAGAGATGAGAAAATAAATTCAATCAAACACATCTTTTGTCGAATTGCGTATGCGTCAGTTTCAGGAGACACAATTTTACACGGAATCTTTCTTTACGTTCCCCGACTTTCTACAAACATGAATTAAGTCTCGTGTAAAATTCATAATTTCTATGTGTGCAGCCTTGTGATGGCCAAGCTCCAGTTTCCTAGAGCTCATCCATCTCTCCACAATGCCAATGGAGTGCGAAGCCGTTGGCTCCACCTCTTCATGGATTCACCATACATCTCAAGGATGATTTCGTCCGCGAACCCGACGATCTTCACCCTATTCGGGAACTTGAGTCAAAATACCTCGTAGTATATCATGTTCCATGGCACCGTGCCCAGGATCAAACCTTGCGGGACGGATGCGGTGATTGGGACACGCCTCTGACCCACCTCTGTGTTGTACACCAGTACTCGATTATGGAAATAACTTCCAGAATCTTGTAGAAGTACCCAGGAACCTGGAGGCGTAGGAGCGAGTTGACGATGACACAGGCCCTCAAAGCAGGCTCGCTTGCTGACATTTATGGTCGCGTCACACGCTCGAGTAAGTGACATAACGAGTCGTTCAACGTAAGGTTCCTGGGTTTCGTGTAAGATTTGTTCCCTCTCAAGCGCCTCTTTAAAAGTCTTCAGATCAAAATAGGAAGTCCTCCATCTACGGGCGAATGGAGTGGGTGCTTTACCTTTTGCGCGCTGCCTAGTATTGTAGACGATGTTATAGCGAACCGTTGAGTGGTCGCTATGGGTGTAGCCATCTTCCACTCTCAAGATGTATGACAGCCCAGCGCTTCAGAACGTCACATCAATGATCGACTTCACGCCGTTTCTATGGTGCGTACTCTTGGTACCTACGTTGGACAGGTCTAAGTTCAATCTGGCCAGGACTTCAGCAGGATCTCACCTCTTGGGTTGATAATGCGACTGCCTCACTGCAGCGCCAAGGCATTGAAGTCGTCCACTATCACCAACGGATTTTGACTAGCTAGCTCCGTTGTCATCGGATCAACCATTTGTGAAAACGGGTCAATCAACCATCTTGGCGGCGCATAACTGCTGCAGAAGAACACTCCATTCACTTTAACAATCGCTAAGTCCTCGTGTGGCGTAGATACAACCACCTGATCCGGGAACGTGCCCGTTGTCAATATTGCCGTCAATATATTACGACACAGATGGGAATAGACAATACGACCATGTCCCGTTTGGTAAAATCGATCAAGGAGATCCAGATGACCCAGTAGCGAGCAGGAAGTGGAAGAAAGCGAAGACACGTGAATACAAGGAAGGTGAGGGATTACTTCAAGCGCAATCCAAACCATTCTTTCGTCTAATTCGTCCAGCAGACAATGAAACGGACCGGACTTCATGTCTTCAAGGCAAGGAAGACGCCTAACCGAACAGATAAGCAGAGTGTGGTGGTCAAATCCCGCGCCAGGAAGCTGTATTACGAGTGGTAGGTGCAGGAAAAATGCAACGTAATGGACGAAAAGATATACATTAAAGTGGACGCCAAGCAGATTCTCAGGCTGGAGTTTTGAAAGGTTTTCGTTGGGAAGTCCCAGCTGGATGTTCCAGTGAAGTTTCGGAAGAAGAAGAAGGTCGACAAATTAGCCGAGAATGAGTTCTGAGAACTTTCCAAAATTGTTTTGGTATTTCTCAGAAGTTCATAGAGCTACCCAAGATGTTAAAGAATTTTCCAGATTTCAGGGAACTTTCCAAAAATTCAGAAAACTTTTCAAGTTTCACAAAATCAGAGAACTTTCCAGAAATTCATGAAGCTTTTAAAGAGTTTGTGAATCTTTTAGAAGTCAATAGAAATTCTTTAGAGTTCATGAAACTTCCGAGAAGTATAGGGACTTCTCAGAAGCTCAGGAAACTTTTAGTAGTTCAAGAAAATTTCTTGAACTTCAGGGTACTTCCCAGAAATTCAGAATATTTCCAAGAACTCCAGGAAACGTACACAAAGCTCAGGGAACCTCCCAAAAGATAAGAAATTTTCCAAAAGCTCGGCAAACATTTTAGAAGATCAGAGAACGTTTCAGAAATTCGGAGAACTTCCCAAAAATTCAGGGAACTTCCCAAAAGCTTTCCCAGATGCTTGGGATGCTTCCCGGAAATTCAAGAAATTTCTCAAAAGTCCTGGAGCCTTCAAGAGTTTCAGAAAACTTCCCCAAAGATCGGGAAAGTTCCCAGAATTTCAGAGTATGTCCCAGAAATGCAGGAAACTGATAAGGATTTTTCCAGCATTCTCAAAATTTTAGGAAACATTCCAAGAATTTTAAGGAAGCTTCCTAGAAGTTTAGGGCTGTTCTCAGAAGCTCGAGATCCAATTGTTCAGGGAACATCCCAGGTGCTCAGGGTACTTAAGTTTTAAGAAGAACTTAAACTTCTCACAACTCGATGTTTTTTCGTACCGAATTTTAACGTGCAAGCAATTTCTTGGAATTTCCGCTGTATCATAATCTTGGGGATTCTTAAAAGTTCTTGTAAGGTTTATCAACATCTCGGAAATGCTAATTATTTCCAGGACCTTTCATTTCGTCCCTTAGCTTAGCTTAGCTTAGCTAGCTTGACTGACTGCACGTATCAATAGTTGCTACTCCGTGATTGATCAAAATCAGTGAAATTGGATGGATCAGGATTCACCTTGATAAGTGATGTGATCATATAATATAGTTCATTTAATTCAGGGGACAAAACGTATAACAATTACCTGTTTCCCTCCGCGTTTTTGAGATCACTCTGAATTGTCTGAAAATTCCTTGCGAGGTCCAACTGGTCAGCGTTTTGCTTTTTCCGCAGTACCTAAATGATGCCTATCCAAACCGGCTAAGCTTGCCCCATATGGCATTGCAGGTGAACGAAAGTAGTATCTTATCTCGAACTTAACTCCTCCAACTGTGGAACCGTATCTACAGCAATGCCATGTCAGTATTGGAACTGGTCCGTGGTGGAACTGGTTTACCAAGAGAAGTTTTCCGAACATCGGTGTTTGAAGGATACCGGGTGTCCGGAGAGATTTTCTCGAGTCCCGGAAAACACAACGGAAGAAAATGCACGTCAAACTTGCTACCCTAACCTATTTTGGTATTCTCTTGTGATCAAGGTTGTCAATATTGTCAATTGCATTTATCGACAACTAATTATCGTTCCTCTTAAGAAAAACGGCAAATAAATCGGTAAAATGGAAAGCGCTCACCCGGCTAATCAGCAACAATCAGCAAACGTGTACCAATCGGTTCGTTTTCGAAATCCATTTACAACGGATTTTAGTTCTATTCAACACACAAATGATGTTTACGTATGACTCTGGTCATAAACACAGCATCCACTATCACACGCGACGGTTATTATTGAGTTTCTAATAAGGATCTTCCAGGACCTTTCATTTCGTTCCACCAACTTACTAAAATTTTTGCAAATCGACCAACTTTCCAGATTTTGTTTATTGTCCTCCAGATGTCCAAAGACATCGATTTCTTGGTAAGTTCTTTCTTCCACTTCCTTTACTATCATTATTTTTTGTTCAATAAATATATGGTTGAATGTATCGAGACGCAATTTGAGCAGAACAAAACAATCAGCCTACTTTGTGCTCAAATCAAACACGTTGTATGGAATTTGACAGTCGTAGAATACCTCTGCAGAATTCAGGGCAACATTTTCTTCGAGGAGATTTTTGTTTTCTTCACATACCCTTCCCGGATCCATCTACGGAATCACTTAATCGAGAACACGTTTTTTTTTGGTAAAAATCATAAAAAATATTTGAACTAATGCACCGTCTGTTTTTGTTTTAAGCGGTTTTGTTTCCGTGTATCAACAATTACAAAGCTATATTTTCAACTCACCTTAGTCAGCAACTGCACGTGGTCATCCAGAGAGGTTGAGTGATCTTTGCTTGCGATGAGCATATCTTCCAATGGCTCCCGTGGGTGAATCCCGCTCTCAAACCGGCTGTACATTCCGCGCCAGAATCTTATACACTGAGGAGCTAAATTCGGTCGAATTGTCTCGTCCATTTCCGGCCGGTACAAAGGGTTGATGTATTCATTCAAATGATTAGACATGAATCCCCACAGCGAGAAAGTCTTTTCCGACAGCCGTAGATCTAGTCGGTCTTTTTCGCAGTTACCGATAAATGTACCGTATTGACAGGACATGACGTGATCGTGCAAGATAAGCAGGAAACGCTCGTTGAACTCAAATGCATCGTTGCGCTGCTGCATTAGCTGCCAGGTGCAATCCAACAGCTGGGTAAATACGGGTGACACTTCCTTCGGATCGTTCTGTATATGACCGCAACGATCGCTGAACTTGTGTCCAAATGCTAACCAGTCTTTTTCTATGAGAGCCTGATTTGGGAAAATATTGGTGAGGAAAATAACTTATACTTTCATATATGGGCTTGCACATTACTTGAAATCCTTTAATAGTGCGATAGTATGGATCCAACATGAGAGCTGCCAACGAGCAAACTTGTGCTGTCCTATCCCACCCATCGGAGCAATGTACGACAGCGGATATTCCCTTATCGACTGCATTTGCTATGAAACTGTAACGAAAAGTTTATAATTGCAGCTCCCGCTGATTAGAATACCATAATCCTACAAACCTAGATGTATCCAAAATTGACCGAATGTGTTTGAGCCAACCAGAGGACTCAAGAGCGCTCAGAAAACTGTTCATGGTAGGTGATTTCTGCTCACAACCTGAAAAAGAATCGGATTGAAAGGAAATTATTCATGATTCCATTTCCCCAGCGGAACAGTTACGATTGCATCGAACAAATTTACAACTTACATTCAATGACTTTTTGCAGGCTGGTTCGCATTGTGTGAATGTTTTCAATGCCGAGAAACTGGAATTTGATGTTCTCGTAGTTCGCCTCGTTTTCGTATCCCTTTCCGGCAGCTCGATTCGCCATTGCATTAATCTGAACGATGGGGGTAGAGCAGGAAGAGCGCAAAATCAATAAAAAGTGGTGGTTAGTCAATAAATGCAATCTTAATAGGCACGTGGACCTGACAATGGCTTATTGTGCCAATCAAGGTCGCCAAGGGGTGAAGATGGTGGTAAAAGGCGACTTACCCTCGGTCTAGTGTCAACGACGTACATAAATCCACAGTTGGGGTTAGTTTTCCTTATCGCTTCCAACATTTGTTCATCCTCTAGACAGCGGGCACTGAAACCGGACAGCGGTTGACTGCAGCGGCAGATCGATGCCTTGTTTGAGTGTAAATAGGTCAGCGCCGGAAGGCGCCCCTTAGACCGGAAGCGTGAGCTACCGAGCAACATGGCGGTGCTCGCCTCAGCTGGAACGTACAGTTGTTGAGGGTAGGTGTCGCATAGCTCGTAATTTTTGTTCAACGTACATAGACTCCATTGTTCGTTGGGGGAGCGCATTCGTTTGAATTCGGTTTCCAGTTTGAAATAATCCCATCCGACTGTCTTTGGCAGCTCTTTGGCATGCGATGTGTATTGGAAGCAATAGAGATTCTTGATATTTACCGGCTGGTAGAGCTTCATCAGCGTTGTATACACATCATGACACTCACGTTCTCTCGGAATAACGAACGTGATGGATAGAAAGGTCTTGCATCGTATCAACAGCGGCGAGCCAGTTGTGCTGAGTGGAAGTTTCTCAACACCAGCAATGTGCATGTACAAAACCTGAAACGATGCAGCAAAACACCATTATTATGGTTGGATTTTTCTTTCTCTCCTCCTTCCTGGAATACATAAATAATAATATTTTACGTTGTTACTGTTGAACCATCCTCTATTATTCAGAAATGGAAACGAACAGAAACCATTTTTAGATTTAATCCTACCACTCTTTGTAGAAGCTAGCATTTGATATTTACTGTATGTGATCGTACAGTGCTGGCCATTGGTATATGAAATATTGTCGTAGAATATGTCAATTTCTACTGTTTTACTGTTGAAAGTCCACCGTATTAGATCATGATTTTTTCACTTTTTATGCTAGTCACTAAAAAGTGTGTATTTTTAATGAAACGTCTATAAAGTCCCTTTCTTGAACAAAATGGAATAGTTTTTAAGACCAGTTTTAATTTTTTGTTTGAATTTTCATTTGGTATTTGGTAGCTGATTAGTATCAGTGTATAAACTGATAGTTCTAGAGCAAATTTTCAATAAGTCGTAAGTAACATATTGCTACCGACAAGAAAATCAATCTAGAAGTTTTGGATTTGAGTTTCAGTTCCTATTGTTGAACCAAGCTATAATATTTGAAGCAAATATATAGAACCATCAAAACTAGGCAAGTTGCATGTAGTTGAATCGTTGAAACAGTTCAGTTGAATCGATTTATTAGTTGACTTTAATTTAGTGCGGTGACTTATTGGAATTGCATTTGTTACATTTGCGCTGGAGCAGGGTTGCGGCTTATCATTTTTGACTCAGGCATATTCATTTGCCAATATCTCCTTTCAGAGGGTCGATTTGATAACATGATGTATGATGAACTTGTAGTGCATGAGTAGACCTACAACTTTGTCTAACAGTACATTGCTCTAACTCCTATATCTTCGACATGAGAGCGTATATTAACAGTGATCTTCACGATGATAATCGCGTGATCTTCACCGCGAATATCATCGCGAAGATCACTGCGAATATACGCTCTTATTCCTCATATATAAGAGATAGAGCTATGTATTGTTTGACCAAGTTGTAGGTCTACTCAAGCACCATAAGTTCATCATACATTATATTTTGAAATTGAGCTTCTGAGAAGAGCTATTCGCAAATGAATATGGATAAGTCAAAAATGATAAGCCGCAACCTTGCGCTGGAGAAGTGAACACAACAGGAATCGCATGAAGGCAACTTAAATATCAGCAATTTCATTTATCATTTCATTAAATGGCTGATCATTGTTGTCGGTGCTACAATTACTTTATCTGATGGCACTGTTTCTAGTCTTGAAAATAATGAATACCTCAGAAATGAATATAAATCCGCATGTATTGCATGAACTGCAATTGTCCTGCTTCATACTAGTTAGACAGCGAAGGCTAAAATAAACACCGATGAATGAAACGCTTAGTCGAAAATGTTTGTTTGAAGATTGTTTTGCTGAAGCTGACTAAGAAGTTGCTGTCGAAAGAAGATAAAGGGTGAACACGAAATTATTGTGACACCGAAAATGTCATGCCAATTTTCTTATAATATTTAGAATCAAACCAAAATTTTAGGGTAGTTTTATACATATATTTACTTCAAAAATCAAAAGAAAAGTTAATCGATGGAGCCTTGAGTGTAAAATTGAACGCATTTTTGCTTGATGCCCTCCATCAAAGTCTTTACAGTGTTTTCAGTCAGTCCGCAAGAGCAGATGGCCTGCCAAATGAGATATTTGGAGGCGAACTTCGACATTTTCTTAAATTTGTCGTCCACATAGAACTTGCTCTTGCCGGTGAAAAACTCCAACCCCGGAATTTGCTTAAAATCGGCTTTTATATACGTTTCATCGTCCATCACACAGCAGCCATATTTTGTCAGCATCTTCTCGTAGAGCTTCCGTGCCCGAGTTTTAGCCATCGATTGTTGCCGCTCATCGCGGTTTGGGAAGTTCTTTACCTTATATGTATGTAGTCCAGCTCTCTTCTTTGCATTCTGGACGTAGCTCTGCGACATGCCGATCTTTTTAGCCAAATCACGGCTTGAGACGTTGGGATTTGCTTTAATCATCCGATTCACCTTTCCCTCCGTCTTTTTGTTCTCCGGTCCCGGTTTTCTTCCAGCTCCTTTGCCGTGGTCCAACGTCAACCGCTCCTGGAACCGCTTCAACACTCTGGAGACGGTTGAATGGTGAATGTTCAACATTTTTCCCAACTGCCGGTGCGACAGGTCAGGAAATTCCAGGTGTTTGGAAAGAATTTGTTCTCTCGACTCGCGTTGGTTCACCGCCATTTTCGTTGAATCGAAAAACACGACTTCGAGTTTGACAGCATGTAAACAATACACATCAATGAGAAAGTGTGCAAAATTTGGTTGATTTTTACCCAATGGTAAAAAAGTTATGCCCTGTTGAATGTGTCGCAATAATTTCGTGTTCGCCCTTTAATGTGTTTCAATTGAAAGGGATGCATGTTAAGTTCATCGTCCCATGACGATTTTCCATTGAAAGTGAAATTGTATGACTCTGGTTGTTTGTTTTTATTTGAGAGACTTTCAGTCGGTGCAAACAAACTTTATTAATGAAGAAACGTTCAAGTGAGGTTTATCAAATCTTCACGCTTGGATGCGATTTCATTAATAAACATGTGACAGACTAAAGAAAGTTATAAAGAACTTGTACAGACCTGAAATGCAAAAATGTCTACAAAACCATTTTAAAACACTGAAGCAGTATCAAGTGGCCAAAAGTTGTACAATGAGATTCTTACGAAGTAAGAAGGTAAAAGTAAGAATGATGCTTCGTCATGGAAGACAGACGGATTATGACCAACTTCCCGGACTAAACTTCTAGAAAATCACTGCTCCAGGTGATATCTAAACAAGTTCAAATTTGTTTTTGCCAATAAATTTACAAGAAAGTTAATGATCTAGCAAGGTATTTGTTGCTGCGGACAAAAAACCAAGGTTTTCGTGACAAACAAGACTATTGACATGTTCCAGAAGAGGTGCCTGAAAAAACGTTATCTTCCGAGTTCACAATGGAGCTGTCAAGATTTCACCCGATTCGACAAACTACCACTACCGGGGAGAAGAACTATCGTCGTTGTCGTTGTCGGTATCGAGACAACAGAGGTGGATGTCTTCAAATAGGACATCAATCCAATGAACTGCCCTCAGGCTTGCCAAATTGAGAGTTATTGAACAATTGAAGAAGAGTGGAAGTGTAATCAAAAGGGTTATATTGTTGTGCTTTTTTTTAATGAAATCATTAATCACGCATTTATTTGAACACAAGTGAGGATTATCAAATCTTCACGCTTCGTTACGATTTTATGAATAAACATGTGGCAGGCTATGGAAAATTATAAGGAAACCGTTCAGACCTGATTGCATTTGCAAAAATGTCTACAAAACCGTTTTAAAACAGGAATGGGACTGAACATGGATCAGCTCCTATCTGGAGGTTCTGGCAATTCAAACGACAAAAATTCAGCAAAGAGATTCTTCCAAATTCCGGACAAAGTTGCTGCAATATCGGGTATCAATCTAAAGTTTTAAAGCGTTGTGCTGCAATTCTCCAAAGTTGTCGTCAGGTGAGGAATTCAATGTAGAAAACTTCCAAAGGTATTGCCTAGAAACAGTACATAAACTAAAAACGAGTAGATTGTGTGTCGTCACTTGGCCGATTCTTCCCTGTGAGTTCACGAAGTAAGGGAAAAATAAAGCTTAAATTTGCTATAACTATTTAAGGAATGATTTTTGCGATATGTGGTCATCGACAAAAACGTGTGTTTTATTGTCTTGAACATTGTTTGCTTCAAAAAAGTAATCCAAAGTTAGTTTATATTAAAATAGAAAATATAGAAAACTCTCCATAACTCCGCAAATTTTGGACCTACAGATTCTTTTACCATGATTTAAGCTTCATGATTTGAATTTCGAATTTTCAACAGCGAAATTTTCATGAAAATACTATGGAAAAAGCAAACTTTTCATTCGTCTTGTCACTACTTATAAAAAGTTCTACAGCAGTTTTTATATGAAATCTTCGTTTTCAGTAAAACGTTAAATGAAAGATAATAATTTAGAGATTAATGATAGTGTTTCGGCAGTTGACTAGTCAGCAATATTATACTATGCAGTGTGCCAAAGATGCCAAAATAGGCTCTAACTCTATCTACGTACATGCGCTAGAATCACCACCGTTGTCTACTGACCAGTTGATCAAGCTAAATTATTAGATACTTGCAACTTGAATAATCATCAGCTTGGTTGATTACATTTATTCGCAAAAACATGTGCTTCATAGTTGTAGCAAAAGAAATCATACTTAAGCTGAAGTAGAGTAAAGTGATGTTTCCCACAGTTATTCCGATATAAATGTCAAAGTTGGCACAGTTGCACAGTTTAGGAACATGTTCAGAACTTAATATGATATCGTTTAAGAATAGAAATGTCATAATTTGCATCAATATAATGGAGGGTATCTGGACTTCTTCAAAAATTGGTATTTCAATTTATTCTTGTATGAAATTTAATAGGCATCAAATATTGCCGATGCCATTTATAATAGCATATCGTAAATTTCAAATATTATTCCAGCATTCTTCAATTTTCTCCTTATATCATTTTAAGTTTATAAAAACTAGAGTATGCGAACATATATAGAAACGTACATACGTATAGAAAAACGCGTAGTGTAACAAATAAAAAAAAATTAAATCCGAAAAAAAATCATCGTAACAAAGGGTTAATTCATAACTCATTTATATCAAAATATTATGATTCGGACTTGTTATATCCGTATGCTCTATCTTTACGTTTTATACCATTCATTAAGTTCTGCACCTCAGTCACCTTTCTGGAAGCATTTAACCACATCCCGGATGGAAAGGTTCGGATTTTGCTTAATCAGCCGAAGCACAGCATCCCGGTGGGATTTGAAATTGTCGATTCGCTTGCCGCAAGATCCTGGTATCCGATCAAGAGGAGAGATCCAAATTCTCACTCAGCAGGGTGATAACCATGCTCTCTCTCAAGCAGGTTGTCGATGAGTAGCGAACCGTTCACATTTTCATCTCTCCTTTTTCGCCGATAATTGTCTCCCTAAAATTCAACGGAAATATTTTCTCATGTCACATTTTTCACTGAAAACATGCTCCTAAAGTAAAAACCGAAAATAAGGTTAAGCCGGTTTTCTTCAAATATAGAAATTGTTATTTGCTCACAACATGAAAAGTTGGCTTTTTATCCAATTATAATGTCAGAATAAAACAAACATGAAGACTGGTGCATTTTCAGGTGTCAAAAAGTAAGTGAACTTTAATTATCGGCATCTAGGATTCACTGAAAAAGAAACGATTTATCAGCTAGTCATGCTCTCCGAAAATTATAAATCGACGTTGCTTTTCTCGCGAAAACTGCTGTGAGCGAATAATAGTCTCTCGCTTCTCACATACTCATCTGTTTCTCCAAGCGGGTGAAAAAGCACGTTTCTCTTTTCAAGTAGGCGAAAATTTCGGTCTCTGATCGAGAGTCAACCGATTCCGGACGCGTTTCAAAACGCTACTTATTGTTGAACGAGGGACTCCGAGTGATTTTGATGCGACATGGACGGACTATCCAAACTTTTGTGCAAATTTTTTTCACTCACCTGCTCTTCTTTCGACTCCATTTTCAATGCAATGCTTTTGTGGTAGCCACAAAACGTTAAAATACACACAATGGCATTGTGTTAGCGGTATTGGTGACATGTTTATATTGACAAATAAAAAATATGCGGCTAAGAAACCATGGCTAGGTTTTGCTGTGCGCAAACCTTAAAAGAAATATTCGGTAACAGGTATCATACCAAATCTCAACAAGAAGAATTTTGGAGGGATCACCTGAAAAGTTCAAAATTTACAGGAAATATATTAAAGGTTTTTCAGAAGTAGACAACAAAATGGGGTCAGTTTACAGTTTGAAGTAAAAAAAACACTGGAAGATCTAAACTTAAGCAAATAGAATTAGTTAACAGAATGGAGAAAATCTTGAAGAACAGAGAGGCAATTTCAGGTAGATGTTGAAAATAGAAAAAAGTGTTTTTATTAAAGATCTCAAGAAATTTATCACAATTTCTGCTATGTACATTACAAAAAAAGTGTTAGAGATTTTTTTCAAATTCATTAATCGATTTCAAGAAAATTTGCATAAATTTTATCGGAAAGAACGATTCTGAGAGAATCCATAAAAAGAAGAAAAAGAAACCCACAAACAGTTATCCAGAAGTCCCTTCGATTATTGCTTACCCGATCTAAAGGATAATCATAAGACGAACATTCATAAGATGAAGAAAGTAAACAAGAAAGTTCATTGGAAGTTCACAGAAAGATAGATCAGGCTGTTCAAGGTCTTTGGGAGTATTTCACAAGTTTTTGAAAGCGGGTTCATTAAAGAGAGCAGCTTCCCTTGTGATTTCGACTGAAGACTTTTTTTGGGAAATCAAGTTAACCTTATTTTCCACATGTATTTATGAGCATGAGCATCAAATGAATAACACATTTTCTGGCCTAGGAAGTACCAGCGTATTGGTGCGTATGTTTATTTTCAAAACTACCATGAAATTAAAGTCAAATAAACTACGTTTATCGTAAAACCTGCAACATTTGTGGTATATTTTACAGACCTCATATTGATATAAACCGCACCATGGTTGATCTAATCGCAGGCATGGTAAAATTAAGCGCATTTATAGTCAGGTGAAAATTGTTGGTGTTTGCGCTTAATTTAACCCTCGAAATGGTAGTTTCTACTACGGTTTTTTGCGTGTAAATGAATCAATCCTCAAAATACATATTAGCAGTAGTAATAAGATACACTATGTACAATTGCGCACTATTTACAAATATAAAACCATGACTTTCTTCGGCGCTTGTTAAGCTTTCCGGTGCCTCATAGAGCTTTTCATTTTTAAATCATAGGCTACATGTTCATATTAACACAAATAAATATGGTGTTCTGATGTCACCATCTGACCTGCAGACATGTTGTTTCTCTCTCCATCCATCATAACGAAACACTTGAAACAGCAAGAGGCGTAAACTTACACCCTTCGTAAGATTATGTTTTTGTCGCGCCACCCTCGAGAGGTTGTTTGCTTTGTATACGGAATCTTCAACAGGACGTGACTAAGAGGCTGGGTATGTTTACTCTTAAAGCTGCCCGTCGGCATCTGCTCCATCAATCCATCATGTTCGACTGAATGTTGAAACAATGGTTCAGAAAAACTTTGGGGTTAGTACTATAATGCTAAACAACCATGCTGAACAGAAACCCTGGTAACGAGGAGAACTGAACCTAAGTTCCTAATGAGGTGTCCCACACTGTTGCCGAACATTATGCTACCCTTAATGGATGCATCGGAATCTCCACGAATCCTTTAGTGTTAAATATTCATCTAATTTGTTTGTCTAATTTGTTCACTCGATTAACCTTCATTCCGCCTAGTTGGTGTTTGTTGGAGTTGTTGTTTCATAGTCCTTACAGTGAATAAGAGCGAGCAAACACAATCAGCCCAGCTCAGTAAATTCAGTAGGCATTGCGTTATTCAGTAAACCCCAGAAAAACAGTGTGGAGGGTTTTCTTTTGGGGATTGTGCTTGTTTATCGCTTTATTTTTCGGCAGTGACTCGGAATGAGTTGGTGAAAGCCTTGGATAAAATGTTGTTGACCACAACCAAATGCTCGTACACGGTGTTCAATAAGTTCGGATACACTTTCAAAATTTGTTAAAAAAATGAAAACATGTTTTTTATTTTTGGATTTATGTTATTGAAAGCTATGTTTACAAGGAACGTTTACAACATTTCTCTTGGAATGACCCCCTTTGTACTCCTTAACGAGCTTCAAACGTTTCTCGAACGCGTCGCAGGCGGCACGCACGGACTGCATGGGCATTTCGTCCCAGATTTTGAGAATTACCGTCTTGAAATGATCCAAAGTGCTGACCTTGTATTCGTTCAGCTTCGCCATCATATAGGACCAAACAAAAAAGTCGAGAGGATTCAAGTCCGGGGAGCTGGGAGGCCACAAAGTTTTGTCCAGAAAGTCGGTTAAATTGTCCCGACACCAGGCTTGAACCACATTTGCCGTATGGGCTGGTGCACCGTCCTGCTGGAACACGTAGTGCTCATCGCCGTAGAGGCTTCGGAGACTGGGGGCAACAACCTTTTCCAAAACCTCAGTTTTGTAGTACGCCGCGTTGATTTTGACGTTTTTCAATAAACACCAAGGGTAGCTTACCACGTTTGCATACTGCCCCCAAACCATCACCGACGCGGCACTTTGGAACCGAGGGATGTTTATATTGGATTCAGGAATGCTGTCCCTCGATGGCGCCCACGCCGGTCATTTTGCACATTGTGCGGCTGCTGCAGCACGAACAGTTTCTCGTCCGAAAAAACAAACTCCTGACCAGCGTGCCGAGAGAGGATCCTCTTAGCTCGATCCAACCGCTTTTTGCTGGTAGCCTCCGAAACGCCATGGACCTTACGTTTTTGTAAGGCCTGAAACCAAGGTCCTTGATGAGTATGGTGTGAGCGGTTCCAATGGAAACGTTGAGATCTGCAGCCGTTTTCCGGATTGAGCGGTTCTTTTGCGCCGAATTCGCTCCCTCACGATCTTGATGACCCGTGGCGTCCTCGCTGAACGCGGCCGACCGGATCTCGCACGGTCATTGGTCGAGGACGTCTCCCGGTATCGCCTGATGGTCGTGTAGACAAAGTTCCGCTTGACCCCATGCGATTTCAGCAGCCGGAATATATCGCCGGGTCGCTCACCGTTCAAAAACGCTTAATTACGAAGTCCCGATACTCTTTCATCGCGCGTAACAAACGAACAACAACTAACAGAATGTCAACACCGCGCACATTCGGTAGCGTATGAATGAAGCTAAAGCTGACACCAATACCAATGCAGAATATGTACATGGCGCATACCTACGCAATGATGAAAACTTGTATTCGAACTTATTGAACACCGTGTAAATGCAAATAACTTATCCAAATAAAAGGAACCACTTGTTGTAGCATTCCAATTTATGAGGACATTTATTTTGTACAAACCGGAGTGAATCACAGTGGACCTTTGAGGTATTTAAAGAAGAACCCTTGGTTATTCTGTGAACTAATAAAATAGTTACCTGAATTTAAAATGAACAAATTTGCGGACCTGAGCAGTGCTGTAAGTAGTCGTTTAGACTCGATTGTATACATTTACTTATAAATTGTTTCAAAAGCTAAATTCAAGAATATGTTCTATGGCTGACTAAAACAACAACTTTGTCTAACGGTACTGGTACAAAGAAAGTGTTATATTCACTTCATATTCAAATTATAATCAATGTAATTACATTAATCGATTTCTTCTTCCGTTACAAGGCTACTTTACAAGTAAAATTTTATTGCTTACCCGGCAAGATTCAGTTGTTCATCATCACACTGCATCGTAATACATTCCGTAAACATAATCTATTTGCAATAATAAGAAGAGAAATTAGGCGAAAAGACATCAATAACTGCAGTGGCGTCCTTTCGATAGTAAGTGCGAGGTTTGTCCAGAAATGTCCTCTAGCATAATTTGCCGTGGCCACTGAGTATACCCACTGTACAACCCTTTCTTTGTCCTTAATTTAAAAGCAAATTACAATTCTTCGCTCACCGAATCCAACGACTTCAACAAGGAATCTTCACTGAAGGTCGACAAATGTCTCATCCGAAATCTTTCATGAAAGTGGATGTGTGGACGAAATCTTTCAGAACGTACCACTTAAAGACTGGTCTTTAAACCTTTAAGATACCATTTCGACGTTGGTGATTTTCCTTATTTACAGTTCTCGATGTACACGTCATTTGAGTAAACATGAGAGTATGAAACTGTTTACAAGTTTTGGACTGAATCAATTTTGATTGATAAAACTGCATTCAGGTGTACGGATTTCAGCACTGTACGGATTTCAGTCTCGCACGGTAGACTGATCGATATAAAGAGAGTAGAGAACAGGACGAGACAGGGCGGAGATTTAGGTAATTTAGGTTTAAATTCACTCCCACGCAGAAAATAAGACACCGTGAAATTCCAATCGACCCGTCAGGCACGTTTCAATTTTACAATAGAGTAAGACCTAAAAGCATTTGTAAAGAAAGCTTTGCTAGCCCGGTCATCGCAATGCTTGTGGCCGCCCACGGAAACCAAGAACATAATTTGGTTAAGGAAACTATTTCCTTAACAATGAAGCCATTGACTTTTGAGGGTGATCCAGCACTTTGCCAGGAGCACAGATGCTTTGCTACAACTTTTTTTTCGTGGTTGTGGTTGTTTTGTGGCTACACCTTTGTTACATGCATCGTCACCAGTTCCCCCGGAATGTGAAAATGTAGAGGAGACGGTGGAGCATGTGGTCTTTCAATATCCAAGATTCCATGTAGAACGATGGGAGTTGATCGTTGCAAGAGTTCAAAATCTTATAGATGAGATGTGTCGAGAGGAGAACACGTTGGTTGATTATGTTTATTCGGGTTTTAAAATGATGACATAATGATCTTATGCAACTTATTTTTCATCTTGGTCGACTAGGGTATGTGTCCCTTGACTCAGCCTAATATGGAACAATCGATTACATTTTTTATTATAACTCATAAGGTATTTGAGCAGGAAGCAAAATTTAACTAGCAATACACTTGCTAAGATATGTTTAATAAGCCATCTGGTAGTATGTTTCACGAAAAGTTACACAATTCATTTTATAAAGTTAGAAACTTTCGAGGGACATGGATGTAATGTCGGTCTATGGGTACCAAATTGGGTCTAATCATGGATGTAAGTTCGTCCCATTCGATAGATTTGTTATTAAATGTTGTCTACGTACGATTTTTTTTCTGATTTCGTGATTCAAGGCACTCCCAGCTGTATTCGCTCTACCCAACAAACAATTTAAAAAAAAAACTATACTTAACTACTAAGAAACACTTAAGTGATTTTTTCATATGACTAAGCGGCCATTCGGCAATCAAAACATTATAATTCACTCTACACAGATTTTGTTCCTTTAGCATGTGTCAAGATGAGCCTTATGATAAACATTCAACCGAAACTCAGACATTTTTATTGTAAATGTTACCAATAACATCATTTTTACTACGCTTCACATACAACAGGCCATTGTTGGGAACCTGTAAAAAAATATGTTTCTAACATTAGGTCTATGGTTTTCTTGTTGAATCATTGATATTTAACCTATGTGGCCTGTTTGTTTATAACGTGTGACTATTTTCTGTACATTTTGGTTGCATTATTCGGTTTATAGGTTCAATTTCAGCAAATTTAGATCATTCGAAAATCGTGTAGAAAGTCTGTTCAGCTTAACCAGTAATGTAATGGTGTCTAAAAAGTGAAGGAAATCAAAAATTACGCGGAAGTGAACAACTATAAATTGATTAAATATGTCTCGATTGCTTTGAAATAAATCTGTCATCCTGATATCAACATGATTTTGTTGATAATCGCCGAAATAACGACATTTTTGGTACACAGGCCGAATTAAGGAGTTAGGCGGAGCAAAGCATTGCCTGGCGATGTGCTGTGATAAGGTTTTTAAAGCAAACCTTTGGGAAACATTGGGAAAGATTAAACGGAAGCATTTCTTCATAAGGCAAGGCACTGGTTACCTCCCAGCAAACACAAAATCGTATATGATAGCGGATATAAGCACAAAGTGGAGGCAATATACGTACATTTTACATGAAGCCAAATGGACGCATGTACGTATATCGCCTCCACTTTGTGCTTATATTCGCTATCATATACGATTTTGTGTTTGCTGGCCTGACACACCAGTTCAGTATATTTTGTATATTTTTGGGCTTCTTGGTCAAGCAGTTAGAGGCGTCACCCGTGGTATAAGCGATTGCCATGGAGTGGGTTCAATTTACTCTCCAGCCTGTGGCACTTTCCACAAAAATGAAATGCATGGTCAAGTGGTTTTTCTAAATTCAATAAATGTTCAATGTAAAGTCTGTTCAACCTCGAGTTGAATACGGTGTATTTTAAAAAATATAATTCACTGTTAAAAATTGGTTGAATTAAAAGTTATACAGAATGGTCTCACCATCATAATCAACAACACTTGGCCACTAAGCTTTGAGTCATTTCATATCTTGACGCACTGTTTATTTTACAATAGCGCTCCTCTTGGAAGGATCGCGATTTTTTTGAAAATAGTTTGTTTTGAAATGTTTCTTCTTCCAATACTGAAAAGTTGTTCACGATTCATTTTGATTCAAAGAAGTTATGAAGATGTAAGGCTCGAACCGAAAATTTATTTTAGACACCCACTTCAAAAATCCGTGGTGGTCGATATCGTTAAAATTGGTGAAATCGACCATGTGCAGTGTTCTCAAAATGGCATACTATCGATCGGCAGGATCACAGTAAGCGTCGTAGTGGAAATGAGGATCGTATGTTGCATTTGACGGTGTTGAGAACGATTTAGGTAAACTTAAGTCTGTCGGATTATTTATTTATTTATTTATTTATTTATTTATTTATTCACTTGTTTTCGAATATCTCGTACAGACAGATTATACTAAAGACTAATACTATTTTTGAACATTGTCTTGGATGTGTTAAAATCAAAATGGTCAGACACTTCATTAAACCTACGGCAACAAACGTCAAATGGGTTGTTCTGTCCGAATAAAGTACGATGCGTGGATAGTCGAAGGAAATCCGTACGCCGAGTTATTCTTGCTGGAGCGTTAAGTTGTAAGTTACTTAGGAGCGCTGAACAATCAATTGTATTACTCAGGATGTCGGATATTGAAAGCCGTTGCAAAAGAACCCTTCTATCAGCCAACGTCGGTAGGCGTACCAAAGCGCATCGCTGTTCGTAGGGGGGCAGTCGTACAGGATCATTCCAAGGCAGTCGGTGGAGCGCAAACCGAAGAAAGTTACGTTGAATTCGTTCAATCCGTTGAACATGAACGACGTGGTATGGCGCCCAAACAAGAACACCATATTCTAATATACTGCGTACCAGCGCACAGTAGAGCGACTTCAAGCAGTAAACGTCTTCAAACTGCTCCGTATTTCGTTTGACGAATCCAAGTACCGCGTAGGCTTCAGCGGTCGTTGCTGCTATCTGTTGTGAGAAGTTTAGCTTGCTGTCGAGTAGTACACCGAGATCCATTACTGTGCTCACTCTAGCGATACTTGTTGTCTCCATTCTATAATCGAAGATGGTTGCATTCCTTGTTCGACAGAATGTGATGACGTTACATTTACGGACGTTGACTTCCATGCCGTTTAGCTTGCACCAACCCAACAATACCTCGATGTCAGCTTGGATAGAACAACAATCAACAAACGACGCGGTAGAACTTCAAGTCATCTGCGAACATTATTTTTTTCGATTTAATCGTTTCACAAAGATCGTTGACAAATAGCACAAAAAAAAGTGGACCCAAATGACTCCCTTGGGGAACACCAGACGTGATATCGAATGGATCCGAGCAATTCCCATTAATGCGTACGTAGGCACAACGCCCCGTTAGGTAGCAGAATATCCATTGAGTCAACCAAGTATGAAGGCCCATTCTATTCAATTTATCCACCATCAAAGCATGCGGCACTCTATCAAATGCTTCAGTGAAATTGATATAGATGGCATCGATTCGTTGTCGCTTTTCCAGTGCGTTGACTAACGAAGAAACAAAAGTCATCAGGTTGGGAGAGGTTGAGCTCGATCGAGATGCCACGGTAATTCTCGATGTTGTGTATACTGCCACCTTAGTGAATGGGAGTAATAGCAGCTGTTTTCCAAGCACTTGGGAAAATGCCCTCCAGAATAGAAAGATTGAAAAGAATGGTGGCGGGCTCGGTAAGCGAATCAGCACAGTTCTTGATGAATATCGGAGAAACACGATCTGGTCCAGCACCTTTAGAGTCATCTATCCCTTGTAGCTTTCTCAGCACACCCCCTTGAGAAAAATTGTAAAGCGCCATGTTGGAGTCTTATCGAGGCAATCGCTTGTTACTTAGCACACTTCGAAAGAAGGACGAGAACAAATTTGCAGAGTCGAGTGGAGTTTCGGCTGTTGTCTCCTTGTAGGAAACGCGCTGAGGAATTCCATTTTTCTGCTTTCTGCTTCTTATGAACGACCAAAACGATTTGGGATCCTGCTTGATTCTTTCTTCTGTGCGATGAATGTAATTGCTAAAACATCGTGCATGGAAAGAGTTATATTCGCTCTCTAAGTCACGCAGCTCCACTTTTCGCTGTACATCCCTCGATCGAAAAAAGCGTTTTCTAGCCTTCCGTAGTCGATTCCGTAGATGTTGCAACTCGCTGTTCCACCAAGATTGTCTTGTCCCTGAAAATCGGCGTCGTTGCTTCACCGGGACAACATTACGAATAATTGAAAAAGTCCGTTGATAAAAGACGGAAACCGCCTCTTCCATACTACACCCAACAAGACACTCATCCCAGCGAACAGCAGAAAAAATAATTCGTTCAGCGATGCGAAATCACATCGGTTGAAATCAAAGTTTTGAGTGCCCGACACATTCAAATCATCGCACTTGCTAGTAGTTTCAAATTTTAGTACGAATGGCTTTTGGTGATGATCGATTTTCAACAATGGCAACGGTGGCTTCAACAACGGCAAAGTGGCTTCGCAAACTTATCAACTCAAGTCATTAACTTGATTATGATAACACCAAGAAATTATATGCCAACCAAAGCATTCGTCTGCGAGAAGGTTTTCGATCTTATCGGGCCAGTAAGCAACCAAACAGGACAATGAAGCAGAACCTATGGGCCAAAATACGTACTCGCAAGTTGTACAATGAGATTCTTACGAAGTACGAAGGATGCTTCCTTATGAACGACGGATTATAAGCAACTACCCGGACAAAATTTCTAGAAAGTCAATGGTCAAAGTGATGTCCCAAGCAAGTTCAAATTCGTTTTTGCCAATAAATTCACAAGAAAGCCCTTGCTCTGGTATTTGATGCTGCGGACAAAAACCAAAGTTTTCATGACAACAAGACTATGGATTCTAAAATATTCAAGCAGAAGTACCTGAAAAAACCTCGCCTGATTTGGCAAGCTACCACAACTGGGGAGAAGTATTGTAGTGGAATCGAATCATCAGGGTTGGAAAAAGACATAAATCCACTCAACTTTTCTCAATTCCGTCCAGTTGAGAAATATTGGATATTTGTCAAACAGAAGTTGAAGAAGAGTGGAAAAGTGACTTGGGATGCAACAGAATGAAGAGATGATGGCCGCTTAGGTTAGACAAGAGAGTGTCAAAAATATGATGACTGGTATTCGAAGAAAAATTAGCGATTCTATCAAAAACAAATCGGAATATTTTGTTTCCCTGAACATACTGAACATACAACATACTGAAAATTTGTTTTCGTAAATTAGAATTCACTCGTTCCGTAAACATGGGTTATGTGCATAGAGCAAATGTCTCGTATATTGTATGAAACATTCATATTGCTTTTTATCTGGTGAAATGATATCATTACACCATTATGCACATTATGAATTTCGTGAAGACCAGCCAATCACTTTTTCTCTTTTATCGTATTTATGCACGATGGTGCCTGCTGGGATCGGCGTGAACTATCTGTCCATCTCAAAATAAAAGTTAAAGCACTGTTGAGAGTTACAACTTCATACTTATCAATCAAGTATCTTCCCACGGGTCAGCATGGCTTAGTAAGATCAACATCGGATTCAGTAACAGCTCTTTCCAAACCTATAGGATCGAATCACATGTCAGAAAAAAAAGCTGGACAACATCATCTGGCTGCGTTTTTTTTTCAATTTTATTTCGAGTCGATAATGTAGATCAGTCAGTCATTCATGCAACCACTAGAGAGACGTTTTAGTTTAATTTGTAAACAAATTTTCGTAGCACTTTGAATTGTTTTCGTACAATGCACGAATGTTCTCGCTGTGTCAACAAATGCTCCGTGCTTTTGAAAGTTGCGCGTGTGTCATTAATCACGAAGGCATCTGATTGCAGAAAACAACGAATAGATTCATTAGCCTTACCTTCGATATAAACGTAATTTAAACTAAAATTAAGTTACAGTGCATTTTTATTTCATTAACATGGTTCCGAGATAAATCCGTTTTTTGCGTCCAGATATTAAATGTCCTAAGCTGTACGTTGGTCGACTATTAATGGACATAAAATCATAATATTGTTTTTTTTTTATATTCAAAACTAGCTGATCCCGGTGCGAGCGTTGCTACACCTGCAACTAAATGAATGAACATAACATAGAACTGACGCTTTTTTTTAATGAGTTTTTTTTTTTGAGTAATAAGGAGTTCAAACTTCTATCAGAACATTCTTTTTACCCAGACAATACACAGTAACCTGGATAATTCTCAAGATTGGTTGAAATTTGTGTTTGAATCACCATAGAAACATTTCTTGCATTCAAAAAACCCCGCATACCATTTTTGATTCCATTTGCTTGATTAAGGCTTGCTTCATTTAGAATTGGAACAACATTTTGCTCATATTGTGGCGCTCCTGGTGAACGGATTTGGAAATTCTTGGCGCCCACGTGTCGAAAATTTTGTCAGCTTTACGTATGTATTATTGACATTCAGCAAATCGACTGTACTTTATAAACAATCAACATGGAAGCCGAAAGAAGGGAAAAAATTGTGCACAGTTATTTGGAAAATCCATTGTGGTCTGCATCTAGGCTAGCTAAACAGCTGAAATTGCCAAGAAATACCGTATGGCGCATTATCAAACGGTGTAAGGAAACATTGACGACGATTCGGAAGCCTCAAGCCAATTGTCGGAGTGGAACTGTCGACCGGAAACTGCGTGGTAAGATTTTAAAGACGATTAAGAGGAATCCCAATCTGTCGGACCGTGATTTGGCCAGAAAATTTGGTGCTGCCCATAGTACCGGGAGGAGAACTCGACTCCGGGAAGGAATCAAGTCGTACCGAGCTAGCAAACAGCCAAATCGGACCATAAAACAGAATAGTGTGGCCAAAATCCGTGCTCGGAAGCTATACGACCAGGTGCTGACCAAGTTCGACGGGTGTCTTCTGATGGACGATGAAACCTATGTCAAGGCTGACTTCGGGCAAATCCCAGGTCAAAAATTTTGCTTGGCAACGGCTCGGAGGGATGTTCCAGCCAAATTTAAATTTGTTTTTGCCGACAAATTTGCACGAAAATTCATGAGTTGGCAAGGCATTTGAAGCTGTGGCAAAAAAAAAACGAAAGTTTTCGTTACAAATAAGACAATGACGTTGGAACTATACTAAAAAGAGTGTCTTCAAAAACGAATTTTGCCGTTCATTCGATCCCACGACCATCCCGTAATGTTTTGACCAGATTTGGCAAGCTGTCATCATAGCAAAGTCGTTCAAGAATGGTATGCTGAGAAAGGGGTCCAGGTTGTTCCGGAAAACCTTAACGTACCCAACTGCCCCCAGTTCCGCCCTATTGAGAAATACTGGGCAATCATGAAGAGGAGACTCAAGGCAAAGGGAAAGGTTGTCAAAAACATCAATCAGATGAAGACCTGGTGGAATAAGATAGCTAAAACGATGGACGAAGAAGGTGTGCGCCGCCTAATGAGCCGTGTTACAGGAAAAAATCGAGAATTCCTTTGAAACCGTGACGAATAATTTTATTCGTATTTTTTCTTAAAAGTATGAAGAAAACGCTACATTTGTATAAAAAAAGATCTTGAATTCAATTATAAATAACTGAAATACAGGCAATTGTTTTTGTTCCAATTCTATCTGAAGCAAGCTCTAGTTCTCAAGCTATGCAGAAATTTGTGTTTCGTTTGTATGCGAGCCGGAGGGGGGAAGCGGTCTCAAACAATCATAAGAACCTTCCCCAGCCCCAAAAATACCTGCATAAATATTTTCACTCCGATCGGTCAGACAAACAGTCAGACAGAAATCCATTTTAATATAAATAAAAATCCTGTTTCCAATAACCCCCACATGCCAAATTTGGTTTCATTTACTTGAATAGTTCTCGAGTTATGCAGAAAATTGCGTTTCATTTGTATGAGAGCCCCCCCCCCCCCTTTAAGAGGGCAAAGGGGTCTCAAACTACCATAAAAATATGTCTAACCTTCAAAAAATCCACATGCCAAATTTGATTCCATTTGCTTTATTAGTTCTCGAGTTATCCAGAAAATTGCGTTTCATTTCTATGGGACCCCCCTCATTAAGAGGGCAGAGTGGTCTTAAACCATTATAGGAATATGTCTCTCTTTTAAAAAATTCCACATGCCAAATTTGTTTCCATTTGCTGGATTAGTTCTCGAGTTATGAAAAAAATTGTGTTTCATTTATATGGGAGATCCCTCCCTCCACTTTTAGAAGGCGGAGGGGTCTCAAATTATCATAGAAACATTTCTCTCCTTCACAAACCTCCATATGCCAAATTTGGTTCCATTTTCTTGATTAGTTCTCGAGTTGTGCATAAATTTGTGTTTCATTTGTATGGGAACCCCCCCCCCCCTTCAGAAAAGGGAGGGGTCTCAAATTAGCATTGAAACAGTATCATCTACAAAAACCTCCACATGCCAGATTTGGTTCAATTTGCTTGATTAGTTCTCGAGTTATACAGAATATTGTATATCATTTGTATAGGAGCCCTCCCTTTCAGGGCGAAGAGGAATCTGAAACTATCATAGAAACCTTTCTTGCCTTTAAAACCTCACACATGCTAAATTTGGTTTCTTTTGCTTGGAGTCTCAAACCACCGTAGAAACATTTCTTGCCTACAAAACCTCAACATGCCATATTTGGTTCCATTTGTTTGATTAGTTTTTGAGTTATGCAGAAAATAGTTTTTCATTTGCATGGGAGTCCCTCTTTCTAAAGGCGGGAGGGGTGTCGAACTATAATAACATCCTTTTCCGGACCCAAAAACCCCTGCATACAAATTTGCATAGCGGTAGGGATAGTTCTCATGTTTGGTTTAAATTTGTGTTTCGTATGTATGGTAGCCCCTCTTCTCAGAGTGAGGAGAGGTCTTAAATTAGCACAAAAACATTTCTTGCCTTCAAAAACTCACCCATACCAATTTTGGTTCCATTTGCTTGATTAGTTCTCGAGTTATACAGGAATTTGTTTTTCATTTGCATAGGATCCCACCCTTTCTAGAAGCGGGAGGGCTCTCGTACTATCATTAGATGCTTTCCCGGACCCAAAAACCACTGAATGCAAATTTGCAAAGCAGTAGGTATAGTTCTCATGTTTGGTTGAAATTTGTTTCATTTGTATGAGAGCCCTCTTTTTTAGAGGGAGAAGGGACTTTGAACCACCTTAAAAACATTTCATGCTTTAAAAAACTCGTCCATTCCAAATTTGGTTCCATTTGCTTGATTATTTCTCGAGTTATTTGGGTTTCATTTGTTTGAGAGCACCCCCTCCCCCCTTCCTTCTCATATGACGGAAGAGAAACATTTCCCTCCTTCAAAAACTTTCACATGCGAAATTTGGTTCCACTTCTCTTATTAGTTCTCGAGTTATGCAAGGATTTGCGTTTTATTTGAATAGTCCCCCCCCCCCTTTCAGAAAGGGGAGGGGTCCCAAATCAACATAGAATAATTTTTTGTCTTCAAAAACCACCACATACTAAATTTGGTTCCATTTGCTTGATTAGTTCTCGAGTCATGCAGAATAGTGTATTTCATTTGTATCGGAGATTTTTTGTCTTAAAAAACCACCACATGCTAAATTTCGTTCCGTTTGCTTGATTAGTTCCCGAGTTATGCAGAATATTGTGTTTTATTTGTATGGGAGCCCCCTTTTTCATGACTGAGAGGGTTCTCAAGCTACCATAAAAACCTATTTTGCCTTCACAAACGCACACATGCAAGAATCTGGTTTCTTTTGCTTGATTAGTTCTCGAGTTGTGTAGAAATTTGTGTTTCATATGTATGCGAGCCCCTCTTTCCAGTGTAGAGAGGGGTCTCAAACCATCATAAGATTATTCTCCGGCCCCAAAAATCTCTGCATACAAAATTTCACGCCGATCGGTCCTTCCGCTCGCGAGTTAAATCGTGACAAAGGAAACCCCAACTCATTTTTATTTATATAGATTAGTGCAATGAAACATTGAATTAATTATTATAAATCAGGTTTCCAGGTAAAATTATTGTATATTTTGCACAATGCCTTAACGGTAAGTGTGCTCGTTTTTAAGATGGCAGAACAAATAACATTCAACATTGTTGTGGTTTTGCACGTTTTTCTGGCAGCAGCTGCTTGCAAGTTTACACATGCAAAGCTCTTTTTGATTGCATCCCCAAAGGCAGTTCATCTGCCAATTCATTCTTTCACCATGCTACCGCTTTGCACACGCCGATTATTTCAATTTTTCTACTTATCACAAAATGAATAGCACTTGCAAGTCCTGCAAAAGCAAGATCACTGAAGTGAAACTTACTTGCTCAAGGCATTTGCAATGCGGAATATCATCTTCGATACGGAGGGATACCTACATCTGTTTTGGAGGAAATCCAAATACCATGAGTTTATTTTGGCTTTGAAAATCATGCTTTCATCTGGCCAAAAAGTTATTCTCAGCAACTACAACGAAATCGTCAAAAGCTTCAAGTCGGAAATCATGAACGAACTGAAGGAAGAATTACGGAACAACTTAACTGCGCTTATCATCTTCAACTCATTAACGACGAGGTCTTCAAAGCGTACCGAAATGGCAAATGTTTCAGTTCGTCGCCTCCGCAAGAGCCTCTCATGTGTAGCTTTGCGTAGTCAGTTTGGCGGCCGTAATTCGAGCCGAACATTTTGTCTGTACCTGTCACGCAGGTATAAATAAGCTTAAGCAACGCATCGTCTTGTCACCGACGACGTGGAGGTTGTAAGACTAGTAGCCAACGGAAAGGGTGTCAACCCCATGTCTTTCATCTCCTTCAAAATTGGACTGAATGCAGATCTGAAGGGAAAAGCTCTGTCTTCAACAACGTGGAAGCCGTACGTATCGAATTGTTCATTCAGCGTCGGGAGAATGCGCCATGTAGTAATACCTGAACAGCGACGAACAGTAGATAGTTCCATGGAGACCTATTTTCGAATGACACAGCTCCGCCTTTGGCTGCCATCGTTCATCGTAGTCGTCGTGGTCCTGAATTTTTAGATCGTACGCTTCCTGATGAATCTTCCAATTCAAGCCTTCTTTAACACCTGCCCGCTACACATTGTCATCTAACCCATGCTTATCATCATCATACATTGACAGTCACTTCAAACGGTCTGGACGCAGTTCACAAAGCAGTATAGAAGCCCTGGACCCTCCTTGCTTAGCTGTGCCCACCGCCGGTTTCACTGGTGTTCTATTTGCTCGTTCGCGAAAAGGAGTTATGTCTACCAGCTAGATCGGTCTTTGCTCAATAACAACAATAAATGTGCTGGTAGAGTTCTCTTTGCCATGCGCCTTAAATTCAAATCTTCTGAAGCCTTCCAAAGGCCAACGGTTGAGCATCTTTGGGTGGCGATATCCACTAAAACCGGGACTCTGTTTATTTGCGTGGTTATCTAGCTTGGTAAAAGATTGTTTACTTGATCGGATACTGCTTTTCAGAACAGCCTCCGCTCAATTTCAACTGCTCCTAGCTTGAAATACAGATACTTTCTCTTCATATCTTTGGTTCTAGCAGAAATTGCTGTCCACTCCCAGGGTCTCATGTTGATGAAAAGATGTTTCCATTTCAAAACAAAATTATGTTTTTATTTTGTTGTGCGTAATTTGAAAATGTTGTCAAATTGAATTTCATCTATACCGTGTTTTGTCTTCTAAACAAGTGTTCACTTTTCGAAATTGATTGTCAAAGTCTACCATACAATTATCAGCACGTGAATTTCAACATAAACCTTAGTCACCGTTGCCAGGCATGTTTATAATGTTTAAAGAATAACTTGCTAACTAATTTGATACTGAATGTTCGGATTCATAACTTTCCTATTTCTGGAGCACGGTATATATAGTATGTTAAGGTATTCCTATTAGTTATCAAAACTATTCAATCCCATTAAAAGTGTTCTTCTCTTTGCATAAACACACCGATTAACGGAAGCTCAATATGCGTCATCTTCACATTAAATTGAAGCATGTCCACCATCCACAGCGGATAAACTGAGTTAGCTTCAATTGTTGTTATGCTAATATTAGAGCAAGTACAGACAAAATGAAGTCAACCGAGCATCAAGGGTGAAGCATGTTTAGGCATTGCATCCCAAAAAGGTTACCTCGTTCTTAAAAGTATCACACTGTGATGTAATACTCCTACCAGTACTCTTTAAATATTTGCCCTTCAAAGCCATATGAAGCCGAGATAAATCTATGTACAACATCTAAAACAGAAAATGGTCTCCGTTTGCTTACCCATGTCTCCTTGTTGGCATCCGGGTCGACAAAAATCAAGTGCGTTGTTGTGAGGTAGAGCACCCCAACCGTAGGATTCTTGCTATTGTATCTGTCTATCATCCGAACATTCTCAATCTGTAACGAGAGGAAAACAAATGTGCTTGTTAGAAATGAATAATTATATGTAAACCCTGAAATCAGATGGCAAATCAAGAGAAAAGACACATTGCATCTCTACTATGTGTATGGAACAAACGCTGAATCGTAATCATAATTTATTTCCATGAAATCCGGTCTTCCTCGTAGATTAAAGAATTAATCAACCGAAATCCACTGCCAGACGTCTTCTGAAAGAAGCCTCCGGAGTAGCAGCAGCAAAAAATATTTTATTATTCAGAGCTCGTTCACGCTCGGGGTCACGCTGTCATGTTCCGCTCAACACTTCAACGGTAGGAACGGTTATCCTGCCAGCAACGCTACAAGCGCCGCTTATAGTCTGTTGAACAATAATTATTGAGCGTTTTGTGAAAGGAATCGGACCTAATGGGTTACAATTATGCTAATGAAGGTTGGCGATAAGAAGCTGTCCACCGAAACAAAAAAAAAAGAGCAGCGATTTGTGATTGTTGGCATTGCTGGGCGTCGAGACGTAGGGTACAAGACTACTTCAGTATAATGGCACATTTTTGTCATATCACCGAACATTTTGTACGTTAGAAAAATTAAAATACTAAAAAAACAATGTCTACTCGAACACATACTAAGAACGACCATCTACATATAATATGCTCAAACCCGAAAGGAGCGCTTCCAACGTTTGCTTCTGAACAAATATACAGTTCTTATCGCTATTTTATACGGCTTTCCTGCCACTTGGTGGTGAATCCACCTATTTATCACCAATCATAGTACCCCTATTGTTTACAGTCAAACTATGACAACGATATCAGTAGTTTTGCAGAAACTATGGCGTGAGTATCGAAAGTTTTAAGCCATTCCAGAATCTACAAGATCGTCGCCTGGCTGGACGAACGGAAGAACATTGAGAAGTAACCTAGTTTCGACCATCCGACGGTCCTGTGTCCTGGCAAGTACAGCTGAAGCAGAAGCCCATCCAGAAGCAGCGGCTGAAGACGATGGTCAAGTAGATTATCGCAGCGAATCGCGATGTGGTGGTGGTGATGAACGCTGAGATATATCTGATCCTTGTAGAAGACCGGATATTTCACGTCACGCGGGGAGCTGCGTGGTCAAGTACATGTCTCCCACCAATCTACCGAAGAACAATCTTTTGCGAACAACGTGAATCCTGCGAACGTTCCCCAGCTGCTGCTAAACGGGAATTTCTGGTCAACCACAAACGCAGAATCTATTCGAATAAATTTATGTCCAAATAAAAAAAAAACAACTGATTGAAACAGCGAAGAAATTATTCACTTTAATCTTGTTTTCCTATTTGCTGTTGGCCGTCGTTAAAGGTGTTCTTCTTGTCTTCTAGTTCTTCGTAGATGTACTCCTGGTGATCGTGGAAGATCACTGAAGACTCTTTTCATTGTCTTGCAGCGATTCCCGATTACACTTGTTGGATGGTGGCAACCGATCGGCCTATTTTGAATCTCCAACCGATGAATTTGCAGAATCTCTATAGCAGCTTCATGATTTTCATCACAAGCAGTGTTGACACTGCTACCATTATGACCAGGACTTTCCACTCGTGCTGGTTGTGGAATTCCGTGTGAATTTTCTGGTTTTCTATTACCAAGATCTGTTAATCCCCGATTTGCGCGACATCCTGGTCTTTTGAGAAAGAATTTCCCATTTTGAGTTACTTAATGCAGGTGGTTATTCTTGTTTGAACTGTTAACAACTGAAGAATTGAACTGTAGTTTTCCAATGTTATACTACATGGTTGGTAATCCAGTTTTCTTATATAGCATCAATCAGTTCAATATCTTTGAAGAATTGAAGCACTTTTTTGCTTGGGAACCATCGTTAGCTAAAGCCTCGCTCATATTAGGTTCAAGTCCGATTTTTTCAATTTGGCTTTTACTTTTCTACTACCAGACAGGATAGTTTTGTCAATCAATGTATTTTTCTTTACCCATGGCGGGGTTTTTGGTGTAATTAGGACTTGAGTAGGTGGGAGCGATATTCCAAGGAATCCAAGATATTCCTACATCTGACTTTGATGTTGATTGGTTCTGTTATTTGGTCTTGGTTCCATAATTCTCCGGAGCTGTCATTGCTGTGGTCATCTGTTTTTGTGGTTTCTTGGCTTTGGTTGTTACTTTTGAATTTGATTGTACAGGGTGCGGCAGAAAATAATGCGAAAATGTTCAAACTTGAGTATTGGGTTAATTCGTGTAGCTAGTGACAGATTTATGATCGTAAGAAAATCGTACGAATGATTTCCTAAGTGCTGTATTCCTGGACATTAAAAAGGCATATGACACTACTTGGCGTAGGTTCATTCTAAACTGAATGAGCGAGTGGAAAATTGGAGGGAACCTTATAAGCCATATTCAAAAGATGCTTGAACTTTTAAGTAAAATAGTGAAGGCGAACGGGACACTCTCCTCAGAAATGCTTATGGAAAATGGATAGTGCCAAGGCTCAGTGATAAGTGTTACATTGTTTTTGATAGCAATAGACACTATATGTTCTAATCTACCTCCTGGTGTCCTAGTCCTACTATTTGCCGATGATGTAGTCTTAATCTGCAGTGATGGCAACAAGAAGAAACTTGCCAAAAGACTTCAAACTCTAGTTCTGCTTGAGTGAAAGGAGATATTTTTTTTCTTCAAACTTGCGATTTTTTTCCAAGTGATTTGCACTTATATAATAACAATGTTTGAAATTTAATACTATTGAAACTACAAGTCTAGTTTTTTCAACTTTAAAAATCTTTATTTTAACCATTCTTGGATGAATCCTAGAGAGTTTGAGCTGAGAGGAATACCTGTAACTAGAAATGAGAAGAAAAATTAGTATTTTCCATTTAAGTTCAACTACCTTTGCTTATCTTGACAGAAACGCGTATTTCTTCTACAATGTGCAGACTTCTTCAGTGTCTTGTACTCCAGTCGAGTTATTAGTATGAGACACTGAAATACGCGTATCTGTCAAGATAAGCAAAAGTAGTTGGAATTAAATGGAAAATACTAATTTGTCTTCTCATTTCTAGTTACTTTCTTGGATGATAACATTTTGTGACGAATAAGGTTTTTCAGGTCATATTGACCCAAATTTGCAGTTCAAATTCACATTTGGCCAAATTTTAAAAGTTTTGCAGTCAAAATACTGGTTTGAATCCCAGTTCCAGTTTCAGTTTCAGACAGGGTTGCGGCTTATCATTTTTGACTCAGGCATATTCATTTGCCAATATCTCCTTTCAGAGGGTCAATTTCAAAATATGATGTATGATGAACTTGTAGTGCATGAGTAGACCTACAACTTTGTGTAACAGTACATTGCTCTAACTCCTATATCTTCGACATGAGAGCGTATATTCACAGTGATCTTCACGTTGATATTCGCGTGATCTTCACCGCGAATATCATCGCGAAGATCACTGCGAATATATGCTCTTATTCCTCAGATATAAGAGATAGAGCTATGTACTGTTGAACAAAGTTGTAGGTCTACTCATGCACTACAAGTTCATCATACGTCATATTTTGAAATTGACCCTCAGAAAGGAGATATTGGCAAATGAATATGCCTAAGTCAAAAATGATAAGCCGCAACCCTGGTTTCAGATAAGTACTGCCCTTTTTGACCCGACGTTCCACAAGGAATCTGTGCCGGAAGAGGGCGTGTTTTTCCACGACCCGTAAGGCGGTGACAGATACAAATCTACATCAGAACATGCGGCTCGACAGCTCAAAGTTCATTATTTTTAATAGTTAGTCTACTTCTAGCCTTGAAATTAATCAATGACCATATTGACCATTCCGAGACAATCCGGATACCCTGGGGGCCGTTTAGGAGAGGACGGATTTTCAACGGAACATGCCTTTCGACGGCTCAAACTTCATGATTTTTGTTGAGTAGCCTTCCACTATATTTTTTTGTAGCTTGTGCTAACGTAAGAACTTAGTACACATGAGAGACGCGACGCGAGACAGGACACAACACTTATTGTTCTTACAAAACGTAAAAAGGGATTTAAATTTACCTTTTTAGTCGACCGGTTTCGGGCTAGATGTTGCCCATCTACAGGACCATATTGGGCATTTTTAGACAACTCGAATGCCCCGAGAGAACCCTCTAGGTGGGGACAAATATGGATTTTCACCGAAACATGCCTATCGATGGCTAAATTTTTATGATTTTACACGAGTAGTAGAGGAAAGGTTTGTAAGATGGAACAGCGCCACTTTTTACATTCACAGCGACAGCACTATCGCGCTGACAAGTGTTAACCTCATTTTTTTACTATTCTTCAATTTTCATTTGCTTTTGGAGTGAATACACTCATTCGATTTAGCTCTTCGATGTTTCAATGTTCGAAAGTGTTGGCATAATTAAAATACCAATTATTTCTTGTCCATAGTAAGTGGAAATTTTCCATCGATATCAAAAGGTTAACATTTGTGTTGGCTAGCATTTTTGGTGTATTTTTATGATCAAAAGGCATTTCCAAACAAATGGTAAAGTAAAACAATGTTTTGATGTTTTGTGTTTATGGCGTCATGTTTGTAAGATGGAACACTGTTAGGCTTGTAAGATGGAACACATTTTTTTCCGTTTTTAAACAGATGAATGATATTTCTAATGTTTGGAAATGCCGTGGAATCAACAATAAATTGAAATATAACAATACATTTTTTGAAATTGCAATTTTCGATGGATTTCGAAAATCAGCCATAATTTTTTTTGATGACTATAAATAATCAGTTCCGTGGGCCAATTTGGAGCCTTTTAGTTCCTCTTTCGAAAAATCCTCGAAAAAATCAAAATTATACATGTCAGGAGCAAAAACCGAATGGTGTTCCATCTTACAAGCCATTTTTTGAAATTGCAATTTTTATGGATTTCGAAAATACGCCATAACTTTTTTTTATTTCTATACATAATCAGTTTCTTGAGCAAAGTTAAAGCCTTTTAGTTCTTCTTTCGAGAGATGTCTTTGGATATGCAAAAAAAATAAAAATTATGCATGTTACGAGCAAAAAACGGATCGTGTTACATCTTACAAGCCTTTCATATATACTTTTAGACTAGAAATGGAACAATTACCATAAAACCTTTTTTTTGAATACTTGCACTTGGCAGTCGAATGTTTGAAAATCTGCGACAATACTCTTGCCGGGCTGCCGATACCGAACAATTGGCGTAACCGTAGCAAAGATGAATATCCGCTTAATTTTCTGGAGAAAACATAGCTGTTTTCTGGAAACCGTGAGTTACTGTTTTGAAAACATTTGAGTTATGACATTCTTTTCCTTGGACGCCCCATCAAGCAGCGCGGTGATCAAGTGTGCTGTGCGTCCTGCGCACAGATATTACCACGGCTGGGGATGAATTCGTGATTCTATCTTCTATCTAGAGGCACAACATGTTGCATTCAAAACATAATTGCACAAAAACTAAGCGAGATAGAAAGTTTCTGTCAAAAAGAGAGTTGTAGAGCAGCTTAAAAGCCATCAGCCATTATTTTGTTTAAATAGTCATGCTGCTTATTACGAGTTCTATGAAACATCATGAAACAAATCCTTAAAAAAGATATGTTCACCCCTAAAAGACACTATGCTCAAAGTTTGAATTGATTTTTTATGTTGAAAATTTTCTCAGCATTCGAATGGAACATTAAAGTTCAATAAAATTTGAGATTTTCTCATATGCGTAAAACAGATTTCATAATCATATATTATCCCCTATTCTCCCTGAAAATCTTTGCACAAAAAAACCGAACACCATGTATACCTGAAAACCAACTATGTACTATATATGATTAGTTTGCCGTATCTTAAGTCGCGCTGTGTGACATAGTTGTCTAACGGATATTCGTGCGTTGAAGTTTCGAAAGTCCGGTGTGAAAAAGTGATTATATTGGTATACAACTATGTGTTTGTATCAAAAATAATTATGCTTCTCGAAAAATGGCATTCGATGAATGTCAGCTGTATTTGAGTGAATTCCAACCTGCCCTACGGTATTTTCAATACATAGGACAGTTTTCAGTTAAGTCCAGATAAAGAAATAAATTAAACGCAAAATACGCGAGATGTACACTGAAAAATAAGATTGGTAAATGCAAACATATTTTAGTTTCAGTTAACCGGAATTTCACGTTGAATTGAGCACAAACGTCATATTAGTTTAACCTACCCAATAAACAATTCAAAGCCATTAATAAGCACCCATGTTAATTAAATGTGGAATTATAGCTTCCCGAGCTGATTAAAAATGTATTCATGTTGTTTTTATGAACAACAGTTTTTAAAATAGAACAAAAAGCTTTTAAATGATTACTTGCATTTGATTTTAAAACATTATACAACAGCTAGGTATACTTATTTACAAAACTTTTAAACAAACCATACTACACGCATTGTTTAACTATACAACAATATCAGGGATGTTTATTGCGCTCTCAGAGAAATTAAACTAGAACCTTTAAGGGATTTAATCAGCATTAAATTGATGATTAGTAATAAATGTAATTAACGCTTAAGAACCGTGATATAAGCTTCAGTTACACGATTATTTGGCAATTGTGCAACCGATAGTCAGTTATAAAAAGCTATAGTGTTTTAGGATGTTATTGAACATTTATTATAAAACTCTATTAACTTATACCCAAAGGTCATGCAAATTAGAGACTGAAGATTTATATACGTCTAATGTTGTTTCAAAGGCACAACCAAGAATGGAGAAGATGGAAAATGAGGCAGCCTTCAATCCAAGGATCATGAGATCAAGTCTTGGATCGAGCAAGGTGAAATTTGGGTACTGTATTTAAAAAAGTTCTTTCAAAAACATGAAGTTACCTATACTAACGATTGCTGATAATAAATAATAAGAGCAAAAACAACGTCCTTGCAAAGTTTACTCGATACATTATGGTGTCATTAACAACGTTGGATAAAGTTCTTGGATAAACTCTTTTGTAAACCATTGTTAACCAAAACAAAATGTCTCATGAACAGCAATGGTTATAGTACATTTTATCGAATTTCAGGTTGATTTCATGATAGGTAAAGATTGTTTTGGTTTAAGAGATAAGTTATAGCTCTACAATGGATAATACATAATTTGTACAACTTTTTCATTTATGTTGTGCTTTAAGAGTTAAGTTGAAGCTTTGCAATCGTTATTCCAATTGTTAAATAATGTTAATGTGTAATAAATACAAATGAGAATATTTGAATAAACATTATTAATCAACTGTTGTTAAGCTGCGGATGTTGAATAGATTCCCCAATTTTGAGTCAACTAGGTTGTACAGTAGTTTTGATCTAAAATAATATAACGATTGATGAGCATTAGGCTTGACAGTGAATTTGTAGAAATGTTTTTACAAACTAAAATTGTTAATTGGGTACAATGATTGAAAAAAACGAAAATTTTAAGTTTTTGTTTCGGAAATTTAGCAGTAGTTGAGTTCAACTGACATCCATTCGAATTAATCATTATGTTGATTGTTTCATTATGACAGCAGCGTAAACAAACGGATTTGCTGGTTGTTTCTATCAATGCTTATAATTTGTTTCAAACAAAGTTTAGTATGATATAAACTGAATTGCAGTTTAAAACATACAAACAAAAACTGTTGAAACAATAAATATTTCCGTTTACAATCACCTGCATTTCTTCTGTAATTTCAATTATATGAATAAATGCTAACGAACATTAGAAAAGCGTATATTTACATTAATGAACTTCTCTCGGCCTAAGAGAAATTTACAAATGTTAATACGAGCCTTTCTACTAATATCAGGTTTTTTTTCGGTAAAATATTAAATTTTCACCTGTTGTTGAGTGACAGTGTCCGAACATTCAGCGGGACCGGATGACGGAAAATGAAATAATCCATTATTTCCAGTTATTTTTTCTTCAACAAAATATTAATTTGATTTGACTACCGGTTTAGTTGAACCAATTCAGAATTTTCATTTGTTTTCCTGAGCCAACGCAATTTGTATTTTTGTAATAATAAATCCTTTCAAGGTGGAAATTACAAAAATGTTAGTTTAGAACAACCATGATTTGTGTTGTATTGTGGTAATATCTTTAGGTAAAAACAACCAATCTACCTGTTTGTTTAAAAGCAAAATCGCTGGTTTGAAACATCAATACAGATTTTTTAAACAACTAGTTTTTTAGTTTGATTGTCAACAAACAAGTTTGCTGTTTCAAGCAGAACTGTTTTGTCTCCGTGTAGTTATAAATCGAATTACATTTCAACAAATTGATTGGTAATTTCTAACGATATGGTTGGTTTTAGTTACCTCTGTTATATTTATTCCAAACTTTTACCCTAAATTTTGGCTGGAACAGTTTGGTTTTGAACAGGCAAAGTTAAGATTATTTCAAACACATCTTGGAGTCAATTGAGGCATAACTCCCGAACAGCTTAAATTTCCAGTTCTTTTCAAGCATTCTGATTTGTTAACCAATAATGTGCATTTATAGACAACTATTTTATACTGAAGTCATTACAAGTTTTACTGACTGAGTGTTCGGTAAGCAGTTCAGTAAAAGTATTTTTACTGATCGATCGTCAGACTAGTGATGAACTCTTAACTGTCAAACATTACTAAACAACTCAGTAAGCAATACCAAAGTTCAGTAAAATTAACAGAAAAAACATTTAAAAAAAGGACATATCATCAATCAATACCGAAGTTCGGTAAAATTCACAAAAACAAATGTTAGATTGAAAACGCTGCAGAATTCTACAGTTGTTTCGTTGATTTCATTTTTCTCTTCCTGCAGAGTGACAATACAAAGGGAAACTGCCCTTTCCATATGATAGAAAGGCAGGGTCAAATAGGCTGAAAATCAAAATGCATGATAAAGAAAAGGGATAATTATTCGTTTTTTGCTTTATTGTAAGGAACTTTTTTGAAACATTGAGTTTTATTATTCTTTTTAATGCATTCTTCATCATATCCCGGAACCAGTAACCTACAAAAAAAATGCAAATTATGTAATCGTTATCCATTCTGTTGGAGTGCTAAAAATGAGAACATTTAAACTGTACTTATTGAAAAGCTTATTTACTTCGACATCCGTAACCTCTAGTACGTGAAACACGTTTTTCATTTTCACCCTTTCACACTTATTGCTATAATATAAGAATTCACAATCTTATCTCAGCTTCCACCGCTTTATCCCCCGTAAACTGCAGAGGTTCGACAGGTGTGATATATACTGGTGCGTTCAGTAAAGAATTCCAGTGAGTTTAGCATTCTTCGTTAGTATTTATTATGATTTTACTGAAAATAAGTAAAACATTTTCTGAACAGCGAATGATCAATGGCAGTTCATTAACTTACGAAGTACATCTGTGAAATAAATACAAATCTTCAGTCATACGAATTACCGAAAACTTGTAGTTTTCTGATGGATATATTTATATTGAAGAAATTTCACAGATCAATTAGCAGAAACTTATTAAATTATAAACCGATTAAAACCGTAAATTTTTCAACCGCTTATCAAAACTAGGGTTTTTTATTAGGAGGGATTTGAGAAAGGCTAGTAGACAGTGAATAAAAAAAATTGCAGTTTAGTTTCTTATCACATGTTATTAAGAGGTTGTTCAGGACACTATTCACAATCCTGAAAGCACAGCAGACAAAAATATAAAATTTTACATAAATCTCATGTATTATACATTTCAAGCAGTTCAAAATGACGTTTCTAACCATTCGAACTTTGTCTTGAAACTATATTAAAGTATATGAGAAATTTGGGTATTATTTTTGTACAGCTTACAAAATTTGAAGTTATCCGGGTTTTTTTCATGAAACCGAAATGGTAGAAATTGAAAGTATGATTAATCGAAACTGGTATGCCAGAATTGTGGTCAAGAACTATACTTAGCTTATTGTTGATAATTCAATATTTTGTTACGTAAATAAAATTTATTCAAACCCCCTTTTTTAGATTCACATTCTATTCTTCTTCATTCTATTCTATTCCATTCAAACTATAATTTTGTACATAAATTTTCAATTGGAGGAGATTTTGTAAATCGAATAAGATTTAACATAGATTCGCCATGAGCAAACACAGCTATAGAACCAAGAACAAAGCAAAACTAAAAAATATTGTCACTATCCTGAATAGAACTTAACTCCCAGCAGCGTAACAAAATACATTTTGATTTTTAATTTCTAAGGTAACTGTATACTACAATTGTTAGGCAACATTAAATCTCTTGTTTGATCGCAACATCAGCATCCAGTGCTGCTGGTTAATAAGACGGAAAAACACAACATCAAATACCTAGACCATTTTTCTGTTCTTTTTTCTACCGTTTGCTTCGACAAGAAGTTCTTGTGTCTACCGGTCTGTATAATTTTCCGATAGAAATATACAATTAAAATAATTACAACGAAAGAAAAGGAATCACATTGATGTTGTTGATGTCATGACAAGAAAAAATCAAATCTGTTGAATTTAAGCAACGTTGAGATTAATCATTTAGTATGGGTACGTAACGTTTTAGGTTTTTTTAAATACATCTTTAAACAACACCTGTCACCTAAATATAAAAGATTAGTTCTTAGTTGCCCTGCCTTTGGAAACCTCAGAAAAAATGAGCTAGATCGGAACAACCGTAAAAGTTGTCAACCATCTCTAAAACAAAAGAATTATTATGGTGATTCAGATTGATCAAGTAGAAAAGTACTTTCAAAGCCCCAGCTGCCACTATTGGAAATTTTCAAGAGGTTTGAAGGTAAGTATTAAAACATGAACAAGAATTTCGTATTTTTGACCCACCCAATGAAGGTTGTTTTTAAAAATGTGATCTAAATAGAATGAAAACATCTGATTATGATCTGAATGAAATAAAAACCTCTGTTTCAAAAGTTGAATAGTACAGCAGCCGCAATCGACAATAACGTGGCCTGTATAGTTATGCAGAAGAAAATGGATAATGTCATGTTACATGATTGCAATAAAACAGTATGCAAATAAAGGAATTTCAATTCCACGTGCTCCCATATTCCTATCAGCTTCCTACGATGCAAGAGAGTTAAAATTCTTACGCAAATAGATGGATTCACTGGTCACCCATATAAAAACGTGTCTGGTATGCAACCTATTTAATGTCCTCAAGATGTATATACTTGCTTTTGTTCGCATAACAGTCTTACGTAGATTTTGCTGATTTTGTTTATCTTATGGAAATATGCTTCACGCTGCTTGCATGTTGAGAAAACCCGTTTAGATAACAGACTTTGATTCAGAAATTTCGAAAGCAAAACCCACGTGTTTAGTCTTACGTTGAAAATATTTGCATAACAGTCTCACTCTGAAGTAACATAACGGTAATTTTTGAAATATTTTTTACAGTTATTTATTGTGCTGTTTTCGCAAAATGATGAAAATCGAAATAGGACTGTTATGCGAATAGTGGCAGAAGAGGTTGTACAGCAGCTTTTATAGCGATATTCTGAGTGACCTTCTCTACCTCCTTTTACACACTCAGCTCACAGTTTACTGTATCATAAGTTGAAGTCAAATGTTAATAAGCGGTCCAATGTCTAACAGTCCTACGAAAAAAATGCAGCAAACGCTAAGTGACGTAGGTTTCATTTCACCAATATCCCAGCAGAGCAAACGGACAAAGCTTTTCCCAGTGACACTCACGAAAGTGAAGTAGTTACTTGACAACTTTTGCCATTCAATTATTTTACACCCGTCTTGAATGTTCTCAATTTCAGTAGGGCAAATTACGTTTGCCAATTGCTTCATTACTCATATATTAAGCGTCGTGCAAAGCGCAACAAATTCCTTCGGCCTTTTTATTTTTTCAGAGCAAACGAAACATTCAATACAAAGAGAGGATGAAAAATTGATTAGAGGAGGGTATGAAAGTATTTCTGTCTGGGTACAAACCGACGAAAAAAAGTATCCTCGAATCGATCTGTGAAATTGAAGTGGCTGGGTTCATCGTGGCTGGGCGAACATCGTGTAACCGAAAGCAGCATTTGTCGATTCAGACCATTTCCAATGTAAGTACTTTCTCACAGTATCAGTTTCGGTACAAGGATGATTTTTTTTTCGGTCAAAAGATACTTTAATGTTTTGTTCGTTAACACTGAAAGGGTGTCAGTTGACGAGAAATAAGTGGTTGGTTTTCATTTTTTTGGGGGAAATACATAATTGGAGTGCGGAATATTGCCTAGCAAAAATAAATTACAAATGTATCGTAGAGCGCTCTAAAATACGAATGTAATAACTAAACAAACTGAAAATACACAAATATGATTAGTATTATTTCATCCATGCAGAGTACGGAACGGATTTTAAGCAGTACATGCACCACCTGGAATATTTTATTCCGCTGTGTGTGATTTATATTTATAATATTCGGTCGTAAATCCATTTAATAATTTCTTCTCAGAACCATGAAATGAAGTTCCCAGTTACAGGTACTTATTCTAAGCCCACAAATTTCTTTCCGATCATGAAAATGTTTTCTTCAGAGCCAAAATCCGTACATAAACTCACAACATGGTATAAGGGCAAATCCTTTCTTGTATGAAAAGTCAAAATGCAATGAGACAATTCGCGATTTGCTGCTAACGGCAATTTCATCAATCCGATCCTTCGTTCTATCAAGCCAAGCCATCCACTCTAAAAAACAATCAACCACAACACATCACTTGCTTGTGATCATAAACTCGTTTTCGTTCACTTCTAAGTTCACTGTCAAACTTTAAGTTTGTTATTTACCTGTAGATTGACAATGTGTACTTCTTAAAGAGGGTAAAAGGGGTAAAAGACTTCTTAAAGAGGGTAAGAGGGGTTGTTTGAAATTGCGTTTATGACGACAAACTTGATGCTTCGTTTAAAAATCGTCAAATGGGAGCGATAGTTATGGTTAACAAAGCGGAGAGGGAAAAATGACAGCTGAAACTCTGCAGTTTATTTCGTGGTACGACATGTTTACATGCTTGTCGCATTTTGTAAAATGGCGTCGAATCAGGTGGAAGTGCGCGAACGCATTTTGTACGAACAGCAGCAACATCCGACGTTTTCGGTAAGTGATCTTGCCAAGAAACTAAAACTAACAAAAAGTAACGTACTTAGTGTTTGCAAATTAATTGACCAGCGCTTCACAGAGGATCGGAATGGTGGAAACGGAACAATCCATAAACTATCTTCCCGTAAAATGGACAAGAAGAAGGTGTCCATTGTTGAGAAAAATTCCAACCTCCAACCCTGATGATGAGCAAAATTCAACGTGCTAAAAGAATCTTCAACGGTGGTCCAAACCGTGGTTTAGATTGGTTTTTTTAGACCAAACGCAAAAAAATCGCTGAACCGGTGTTCTAAATTTTATTTCATACCGGATCAATTTTGCATCATTTTAAATCTCGTATATGTTTTGATCTATTCGTGCAGCAACTTGAAACAAGAAAAATGCCATTCCAAAACACTACACGCTACTTGATAACATCAATTAATTAGTAAAATTTCGGCTTTTAACGTTTGCATTCTAACTTTGCGCAGTGGCGATATCGTAACGTTTGCATTCTAAATAATATACTTTTTTTCAGATAGTGATAAAAAGAAAGCTAAGACAGAGAATTGCTTCTGATAAATTTCCCATGGAAGGTAATTATTTAAGCTAACTTGGAAAAAATTCTACGCCCTTGTGAGTGGCCTTCCGGCAGTTAACCGGAACATTCGCCATGGCGACGAAAACATTCGTGTAGGCATGTTTTTAAGTTCTTTCTTCGATTAATTTATCAATTCCTCCTCAATTTTCGCAACAAAATTGTTGGAGTAGATCTTACGCTTCAGGTTGGCCCAGAAATTCTCGATTGGACGCAACTGGGGGACGTTGGGCGGGTTCGCCGACTTGGCTTCATCTCCTCCAACGATTGCTTCTACTAGTGAGCCGACGCCAGATCCGGCCAAAACACCGAGTCTTCACCCTTATGGTATTTCTTGATGAACGACGCAACATCCGGCAGGCATTTCGTACTATAAATTTCCCCGTCCACGGCCAGTCCGGAGCGAAAGCAGAACGGCTTTGACATCTCCTTCTCGCTGATTGTCAGCCACAGCTCTTCGTGGGGGAAGTTAAATACGAAGTGCCCTGCCAGTCTCGTCGTCCATCTCCACCACCACGTCGCGATTCGCCGGGAAAATCGAGTTGATCATCTTATTCAGCCGCTGCCGCTGCATCATTGCCTGCAGCTCCGAAACCAGTGGACGCAACTTCCGCTTACTGACATGTATGTTTATGTTCGCCAGGTACTTTTTACCGTTGAACCGACCTCCCGGCCAAGCGCACGCAGATGTAGCCATTTTTCCTCAGTCTTCCTCTTCAGCATCCTTTGGAGCTTCTTGTCGCTCAGGGTTGTCGGCCGTCCGGAACCGGTCTTTTTTCGATGCTCTGATTGTTGTCTAATAGTGCCAAGATGATGTAGATTCCGGAACGGGCGTATCCGGCGTCTACAAAGTACCGCACGATGTCCGTTTTCGACGCGGCGGGGTGCCGTTCTTTGAACGCGCACACTTCCTAACGGAGTTTGCCACTGGTTTTGTCATCACGGTTAGAGTTCGACAGATAGAGCTGTCAAATTTTGTCTGCTGACTCATGGGTTACTATAATTAATGCTGCATATGGGTAGTTTCGGCAGTGCGGGTGAAGGTAAACCCATGAAAAATCGCCAATTTTGGTCCATTTTTCTTAATGCGAACGTTACTAAACAAAAAATCATCTTTATTGAGTATATTCTGAGGTATATTTATGAGCCGAAAAGTGACCGTGTTCAGTGTGGGTAGTGCTGGCGCCGGATAGAAAAATGTGTTGCTCGCCTCGGATAATTACCTGTTAATTACTCCAAGTTGCTGCAAAGCGGTTCCATATCATTTCAGCAACGAGTAATTTTCATATTTTTTGATTTGCATGAAACCTTGCATACAAGTTTTTGGAGAAGAAAAACGCCATTTTGCATACTTGGTTCGCCATTTTGAATCTAGCCTTACTTATGAGAAGGGCCTATGAAAAATGCACATGATATCTTCAAAAAATTGTATATCGGAAACGGTTTGTCCGATTGGTTTGATGTCTTCGGCAAAGTTTTAGACAATTGTTGGTGCTATATGGAAAAAATATGCACGGTAAAAAAAAGTTTGGTTTTTTGTGTTTTGAACTAAAATATAGATTTTTCCTTAAAAGTTACATGTCAATAATTTTTTAATTATTCTTATGTTATAGCTGACTGAAAATGTTATCTAGTGCACAGTGAGTTGTTCTGGAGAAAAATAGGTTACAATGAAAAAAATTAAAAAAAAAATTACAATTTTCAAAAAAGCTATTAAGAAATGTCAAAAAAGTTTGTCACCCTAATTTTATGAAAGTACATCAAATTTGCAAGCAAAAAGTACTGCGGTAACATTTTTCTAAGAAGCACCGTTTAGAAGATATTACTGATTCAATATTGATTTTTTGATAACTTAATAAGTTTTGGCCCTTTTCGGATGTACTCCGTGTTTTTGCAGTTTCAAAAGTATTTGTTTCGGAAAGATTGGAAAATTTTGAGTTAAAATGACACTGACAGCTTAAAGATTCGAGTGAAATTCTCTGCCTTAAAAGTATTTTGAAAAACAAGTTACAAAATCCCACTATCAGGAACAATGATTTCTTCCAGTTAATTTTGGTGTATTGTGTTGAAAATGTGCATTCAACTCTTGCATATCGCCTAACAGTTTAATCCATTTAAACTGGATGTGTTTATACTGTGCATATTTTCTCTCTATTGCCGAACATCGCCACAGACATCAATCCGATGAGACAACTCGATTTCGAGATACACCTTTTTGAGAACTGCAAATGCAAGCTCCTCAATTAGCAAGATTCAAAAGAGCGAATTAAGCTTATTTTTCAGGGATGGTGATTGTGCGCAATAAAAAATAACATTATATGTTGGATATCATCAGTTTATTTTTATTCCTGTATTTTTATAAAATTATTGTTTACACAACTTTCTTAACAATATAGAATATTTTGGCATAATTGTCAGGACAGTTTGAATAAAGCTTTGCCTTTATTGTATTTTCTGATAGAGGAAGAAATGAGTGGAATTTTTGAGTTCCTTGAATTGTTTTTGCATTATTATATTGATTATTTAGCTGCAAAGACATATTTTCGTATTCTTCTGTAGTAGAATAACAAAATGACAACTTTGTAAGTTCTTCTTCTTTTCGTTTGTTTGCCCAATTAAACAACTCTCTTGCAGTCTTTATCGGGTGTTCGCGTTCTTTGGCTAAACTTGCTCTGGTAGCCATGCGTTTTATCGTACCTCCAATAGCATCGCATAGACCTTTTCCGTGCGATGTTGCGAAGAAATGCCATTCAGCGTCAATACCATACTTTGACTTAAATTTACAAAGGCTAGAAAAGTTTTTTCGGTTTTTATACTGTGAAGCAGCACCATCTGACATAAAATAATTTTTTTTTATGTTTTTATTTTGATCAATTTGTAAAAAGTTTATCATTTTATCAATAAACAAATTAACAGCGCCTGAATCATGTCTTAGTTCTTCAGAAATTATAATGAAGCTAAAATGTTTAATTTGCATATTTTCAGTATAATATATTACGAAAGGATGGATTGTGGCCTGTTGCACGTTCCAATGGTGTGATTGAACTTCATCCTGCAAAATGAAGCTGTAATTTTCAGAAAAGTCACAAATAGCTAAAAATTCACCATCTTGCAAGTTTTGTTTTGTAGTTTTCAAAAAATTGTTCGGTTTTTACAAAATCATGCGGAATCAATTTTTCTAATTTTGAGCTGAAAAATGAAACAAACTCATCGGTTTGCTTTACAATAGTTTCTAAATCACATCTGTCAGTGGTAACCCATTGTTCGAATGAAAGCTTTTCAACAAAGTTTTCTTCCAGTTGTTTCAATAAACTGTCTTCTAAAACTGAGGTATCTGGGCAGTTTTTACATCTTCGTAGATGGCAATGAGTTGTCTTATTTTCGCAAAGTAATCTATTCGTTAATGTTTTTAGATCATTCAAGACATTGTATTTTTTTAAGCTATGTAGAATTAAATTGACATTTTCATGCGTAGTGCAAACGCAAACATTATGTGTTCCTGTGATAGTCAATAGTTTACATTGCCTTGGCCGGAGGCTTGCAAATGATGAAAACCCTATTTTTACATTGACGTACATTTCATTAAAGCGATTAAAAGCTTTTCTCAATGTCATAATTAACAATCTTTTCTGAACTGCTAATCTCTTCCCAAGTAACACACAATACGTCTTTTCAGAATGATTTTCAAATTGTTTGTATTATAAATGTATTGTGAACGTATTGCAAAACTTGTCAAGTTTGAAGCGGTTTGTATTTCTCGTATTCTATATGTCACTCTGACAAACGGTCGAGCTAAAAATAATTTTTCAAACGCTGCAAGTTATTAATACTTTATTATTGTTCTTGAAAACATTATTCCATACATTTATAAAACATACACAAGACAAGATTTGATGTGCAGTTCTATATACTGTTGAAATTACATTACACCAACCATGTTTTGCAAAACGTGTTCTTTTTTCTCATTACGATGAATTTGTTGTACAATATCGTGGTTTCACTGCCAACGGGAAGCATATGATAGATACTCAGAGTTCACTACTCAACAATCTGGGTTGGCATAGCAAAGAAGCTAGAAACCTATCAGTGTTCAAATCTCACGCTTGGCAGTGTTATATTTTTGTATGAGGATAATTTTTTTTCCATTTTATGTTTTATAAGGCTTCACTTTTCGCGCTTTTTGCGTTATATAAAAGTACGAAATAAAGTATTATACACCTAAATATAGAACCTGTTTTTGTCATTTAACAGTACTTTCAACTTGTTTAATACAAGCTGTGTTGCTTGGGTTATTTCCTGTCTTTACGCTAACAAAATCTCTTTGACCTGACATTGCACGGCTTATATAATCGTCCTCAAAAAAAATTCAAAACCAGTTCTTTTGTTTCATTACTCAAAGCTTTTCCAGAGCTTGAACCTTGAGATGAATCAAATACATTATCTCTTTCCTTTCTTGCATCTGATGCCATATTTCTACTGGTTTTAAATTCGTCTACAATTTTTTGTACTGACCATGATTTTGGTAACAATGATAAAATTGATAGTTTTTCTTGCCTTGTGGCTGAATTTAAAAATTTAATTTTCATATTTTCTATGACTTCATCAAACTCGTTTGCTTTTTCTGTTTTAGCGTCTAATTTAAAAAGATTTCTTCGTACACCTTCGACGATTTCAGCGCACTTGAGTCGCCGGCTACGCTTTGTTCTTCGTTTTGGGTGAGGTGAGCTCTTGAATCAATATGTAGACGGCAAGACGAACAAATACGAAAATCCTTGGTGTTCAGTGTGGATACCTTGGAAAATCCAATTGATTTTAGTTTTTGGATGATACCATCCGTGAGATATCGCAGCTCTTTCGAACACTGAATGTCTTTGAATGGGCGAATACATCTTATTTTACTCATTTTGTAATCTGTAACATAGAAAATATTTTCCAATTGTTAGTTTTGTACGAAAATATCACAAAACATATAATTAAAATGTGTATTTAAAACTTACCTTTGCACCAAAACGTGTTACACTTTCCTTTACAATTATTATGTTATCAAACAACACTGGATCTCGTTCAAAAACACAGGATTATGAGCTGAAATTACTATAATCACTATGCTACTAGCAACCTTTCTGCATTTACTGTTTGGTAGATACTGGATGAATTCAGAACCGAGTCAGACATTATTATACAGCTCACGGGTAGAAATCATAGAATGCTGGGTAAAGACTGTTGGAAGATAGGTAGAGTTGAACGCTCAGGTATCGTCGAACCTTCAGGTACGAGTTTGGAGAGTTGGAGCGAGGTAGATTTGCTGGCGTAGGTATATTGTTATTGAATAAGATTGTAAATTGTATATACCTGGAATGAATAAAGAGTGCGGCGGTTGTTGATTGAGGTATCAGTCGTCAGCCGTCTAGTTTGATGGAAGGTGACTAAGACTGCGTTCTTTTTATTTATTATTAAGAAACGGTCATCGACGGAGCTAGCCTCGTTATGGCCAGCGTGGCCATGGTGGACTAGTTCCAACAAAGACCATGTTTACAATCACCAACTGTACGTAGTACAGCTAACTGGTATCTAATTACCTGTATCTAATACTTGTTAGTACGTTTTCAGCACAACGCACCAAAAATCACTTGAAGAAATCATTGTTCCTGATAGTGGGATTTTGTAACTTGTTTTTCAAAATACTTTTAAGGCAGAGAATTTCACTCGAATCTTTAAGCTGTCAGTGTCATTTTAACTCAAAATTTTCCAATCTTTCCGAAAAAAATACTTTTGAAACTGGAAAAATACGGAGTACATCCCAAAAGGGCCAAAACTTATTAAGTTATCAAAAATCAATATGAAATCAGTAATATCTTCTAAACGGTGCATATTAGAAAAATGTTACAGCAGTTCTTATTGCTTTCAAATTTGATGTACTTTCATAAAATTAGGGCGACAAACTTTTTTGACATTTCTTAATAGCTTTTTTGAAAATTGTAATTTTTTTAAATTTTTTTTTTTCATTGTAACCTATTTTTCTCCAGAACAACCCACTGTGCACTAGATAGCATTTTCAGTCAGCTATAACATAAGAATAATTAAAAAAATATTGACATGTAACTTTTAAGGGAAAATCTATATTTTAGTTCAAAACACAAAAACCAAACTTTTTTTACCGTGCATATTTTTTCCATATAGCACCAACAATTGTCTAAAACTTCGCCGAAGACACCAAACCAATCGGACAAACCGTTTCCGAGATACAATTTTTTGTAGATATCATGTGCATTTTTCATAAGCCCTTCTCATAAGTAAGGCTAGATTCAAAATGGCGAACCAAGTATGCAAAACGGCGTTTTTTTTCCCCAAAAACTTGTATGCAAGGTTTCATGCAAATAAAAAAATACAAAAAATAAAAACTGGAAAAATTTCCCACTTGTTCGTGGAATCGCTCTGCAGGTTATTGCGAATTGCCTCCTAGTATCATTTGTATGTAACGAAATGAGGAGGCTCTCAGAATTGTGATTGTTGCGGATTTTACGACTTGGTGGCAAATTCCGATTCCGATTAGTATTTCGATGGCTCGGATATGAAAAGTTATAAAGTCTTTAAAGTGAACAATCGATGAATTGGTCATGATTGGCACTCGCAAAAAGCTCTCACAGATAAATTTTAGAGAAACCTGTTATCTAGGAGCTTTTTGCAGGTTTACAGGGGACTCCGGAATATTCAGACTTATCTTCTGGGGGAGAGGATTCATTTTAATACTTCCCCTTCTGGGGGAAACCGATAATATCTTAAGGATAGAATCAATTCGTATTTATAGGAGAAAAAGTTGATTTTTGATTTTTTCAGGAATAGTTTTAAATATTATATTATTCAATTGCATACTCTACAGCTCTTAGACAATCCAATGCACTTCTCAGCAGTCGCATGAGTTGTTCAGAGCTTATATAAGTTTCTATAAATTGATCGAACTTTTAAAAAATTATTCTCTTAATTACTATGAACTGGTTTATGTGGAAATATAATGAACTTGACAGAAGTAGGTTAAGCTTCTCGGAAATTAAATAAACTTATTGGATGTATCAAGATAATCATGAAGTTTCTCGCTCTCTTACGAGAAAAGAAGTGGAGGAACTTCAGAGAATTCCATTGAATTGCCGAAAAATTCTCAATGTTTCTGGATACTTGGTTGAACTTCCAACAAATTTGCTGATCATCCATGGAATCGATACAACTTTTTGGAAATAACCGGAACTTTGAGAAGCAGATTGAGCTTCCCCGAAGTTATTTGAACTTTCAATTGGCACATCTTTCATGATTAAACGCAAAATTTCACATTTTTTTTTAAATAATTTACGAGAAATTGAAAAAAAAACTAGGAGGTTGTTGCAAATTTTTAATATATTGGTGGAATGTCCGTAAAATAAATAGCATTTCCGAGATGTTGTTGAACCTTACGAGAACCTTTTAGAATCTCCAAGATTGTCATACGGCGGAACTTCTGGGAAAAGCCCTCGCAGTAGCCTGAAATTCTGGAAAGCTTTAGCTTTTGAGGAATGCCCTGAAATCATGTGAAGCTCCCTGAATTTATTGAAAATTCCATGAATTTATGGAAAATACCCTGAATATCAGGAAAGGTGCCTGAACTTTTGGGAAGAACCCTTAACTTCTGGAAAGTTCCCTGATTTTCTGGGATATTGCCTAAACATCATGGAGAATCTGTAAGCTTCTGGGAAGTTTCCTGATTTTTTAAGAAGAACCTGAACTCCTGATAAGTTTTTGGAAAGCATTTTACGCTTATCAGTTTCTTCACCACTTCCAGTGTTCAGGATAGCTTTGTGAAAATTCCTCAGGGTCAGCAGGCTGGTTGACTCCCCAATCCTCACATTTTCGTTGAGAGAACTAGCTGAGGAACCGTACGCCAACATTCGTAGGGCTGCAGTGCATTTTTGTAACGGTTTCAGGCCGACTTTTCCAGGTTCATCGCAACTTAGCTGGAAAAAGTCATCGGATGACTCTATTTGTCGCATAATGTCCATTCGGACACGACGCAGAAAGTGCTTCTCGTTGTAGAACAGAGTGTCGCTCAAGTAGCTTCTGATTACCGTTTCATCTCTATCGGCACAACAAGGCATCAACTAGGATGTCTAAATTGTGCATTAAAAAAAGCGACTATAGCGATAGCCTTCCGTGTGAGTAGCAAACTGGTCACTAACTCTTCTACGCATTAACACTTTTTTTCAGAGCTGCACTACCTATTAACACCTCTTGACAGTACAATATTTAAAGATTACACACACTGAAAAAACAAGCAGAAACAATGTTCATACCAATTTTTTGCATTTTTAAGCTTGCTGACATACAGGGTAAGAAAATATTATCCGTGTATTTTTTTTCTATCCGTGTACAGACCGGATTTGACAGGTGCTGAAGTGATCACACCTATGGCGTTCTCTACCTTGGTTCATTACCAACAAAAGCACAAAGATTCATAAGAATTCATTCTCGCGTAGTGTCACAATGAAGCCAAATCCATTAAGAAGTGCGGTATTTGAGCTTTATAAGCAAGTTTTCACTGTGGAGCAATATAACAACCATCGGAACGATCGCCAGCTTTTGGGAAGGTTTCTTTAACCGTATGAATACAGCCGAATCACACCATCCAGTTTCGGCGGTCGTTTGGGCGGGATTTACTGCTTCCGGTAAATAAAAACCTTAATATTAATTGAGAAAGGCGTTAAAATTAACCAATCAGTCTACCAGAAGCATCTAACAGACACTGTAGCACAATGGCCCCGTACACATTTTGGTAAGAACAAATGAACGTTTCAACAAGATTGGGTACCATAACATGAATCAAAATGGTCGTTGGAACTCTGTAAAAGACTTTCCCCGAGATATTCGACCGAAGATGAATGGCATTTCAACTCTCCTGACTTAAATCCAATGAATTACTCAGTCTGGTCCATTCTTTAGTTCAGAACCTGAACTAAGCCACACACAACGTTGGATAATTTAGAAGCCAGTCCAAAGGCTGTAATGCTATCTATAAAGGAACTAAGGTCCATTTTAGATGATTTCCCTAAGTGATTGAAGGCGTGAATAGTAACCAGAGACTCGATGTAAATCTTTCTACCGATGTAAATCTTTCTATTCGATGTAAATATTACTACCTATAGTAGTGTATCTACATTTTTAAGCAATACATTGGTATTCAATATAGACCTGGGCAGGTGAGCGATCGAGAAATGTTTTAGTAAAGATTGACGTGAAGAAACGTGTCAATAACTGGATCCGTTTCATGATGACATGCAAGATCTTAAACGAATTATTCCTCATCGTTGCACCATCCACGACATGTGCAAACGTCAATTCTAATTATCACGCTAATTTTTCCCACTGGGCGTTAGATCAGGCTGAGTTCCAAGAACAGTCTTCTAATTTTCTTATCTTGAAGAGTGTTTTGAGTGGGTGATAAGATTTCTGTTTGCTATTCAATATTGCATTGTATGGTGCGATCCAATGCACGAGGATGGATGCAAGTGATAAGACATTTATTGAGTCCCGATGACACAGATTACATGCACTTTACATGATGGTTGTCTTAATTTTTTGGAGAGAAAATACATATGGTGCACGTGTCTATAATCGCTGTACGTTGACAGAACAAGAATTAGAATGTTTCCGAAGGAATCTTCATGAAAGAATCTTCGGAAATCTTCTATGTGTGGACCAATGAAGACTGTCTCGCTCAGCGGAAACAGGTACGTAATGAATCTTGTGACTTCCCAAGTAACAATTCAAATGCAAATTGGTTTTATTCATGTTTTCTGGTAGTTTTATCAAAACATTATGGAGATCATCTGGTTTTATCAGGGCATTTTCCAAGTTAGGGTGGTTTTAATTGATTAACAGTTCTTAAGAGTGATTAAAGAACACTTGAAGAAACCTCTATAAAACTACATCATTTATAAGTGTAATTCACCTTAAAAGTAATTTTATAAGATACTTGAGTCCCCTCTCAAGACATCGATTCACAACTTTCATATAACCTGATAAAAGTTTTGAAAAAGTTTTATGACATTCTTCAACGCCGCTTAGTAAAGGTCTCACCAAACTAAGATTGACAGACTATCAAATCTCGAGGCGAGCAAGTGGCGCCATCAACATACGATTCACTAAAACTAACGGAAGCGAGCTGTAATTTTAAAATAGCAGTTACAGAAATTTACACACGGCGGACACTGCAACTTGGATGTCTGTTCTCTGTGGTTTTACTGTAAATTACTTATTGAAAAACAAATGGAAGGCTACCGAGATTATCCAAGAATATGTGCGTTGGGTCGAAAACTTGTTCAGCCATAAGTCTCGGGTCATTCGTTCAGACGGAGGTGAAGAGTTCGATATCAATGAGCAACGTAGATTAGCTAAGGGCATCAATCCGCAGTATACCGCCACAAACTCGCCCCAGCAGAACGGTATAGCCGAGAGTAAGAATCGGTCGCTCACCCAAATGGCTACCTGTATGCTGCTGGATGCAAACAGGGACCGCACGATTAGGCCGTACTCACCGATGTCTACCTCCAGAGCCGGATCCCATCCAGATCAGTTCAGAGAACCCCATATGAACTCTGGTGAGAGCGGAAACCGGAGCTCGGACAGCTGCCCGAGTTCGTTAGCGAAGCTATTATCCACGCACCTTCAGTGAAGTTGAGCAAAGCAAGGCACGGAAGCTTATCTTCGTTGGCTAGTCGAGCAAACACAAGGGTTCGGTATTGGTTCATAGATCTAGAAACCGATGCAATAACGGGGTGCTAAGTTCGTGGATGTGGACAAAAAACGTTATCGGTGAAGCACGTGTGGAGGAACTCGCTGGAAAAATTTAAGAAGGAGATCAACAATTGCGACGACAACAACGATGGAGAAGACGAAGATTCAACACAGGAAGAATTCTATGGAAGAAAACGTGCAGCCTGAGCCAGCGAAGATCCGGCCAACTATAAATAAGCCATGAAGGAGCCGAAGTGGCGCAGCGCAATGACAAACGCGCAAGAGTCTTATTGCCGCAACGGGACCTGGGAGCTCCCGGAGGCGCCCCTTACATAGAAGGTTGTCGGTTCAAAATGGGTACTGAAGATGAAACGGGACGAAAAGGACGAGATAGTGAAATACAAAGCACGAATTTAGCGCAATACTGCACCCAGAATACAGGAATCGACATTGAGGAGGCGTTTACGCCTGTGACTAGAGTTGCGACCCTGTGAAAGTTCCTCGTGGTAGCTGCCAAATGTAACATGTCATTTCACCAACCGATCAACCACCGACGATAGACATCCTACCGCTAAACTCTAAAGATAGTTCTTTGTACTTACACTGACCTAGTAACATTGGCCAGGTTGTGAATGACATCTGTAGTTTCTGTAACATGGAATGCAAAGCCTCGGAACATCTGCTCTGGAATTGTGGTGCTTTTACAAGGGAAAATTTAAATTTCTGTACAGTGGTCATATGCAACCTAGAGAAATTTGGACTGTGAATCCTGGAAAGTATAAACTCAATTTTGCCTGACTGGGAGAAGCCGCGTCTTAGGGTGTCCACTTGACACATTGAAACTTTATTTTATTATCGTACAAGTTTGGGCCGAAGATTGTTACGAAACTTTGTCCATGCTAAGGTTCAGGAATATATGAACAAAAAACAATATTTAAAAATTCGGGGTTGCCAGTTCTCGTACAAAACGATTTACGAGCCCATAGTTTTTCGAGCATTACTCAAAAACAAAAACAAAACCCATCGCCAAAATTTTTGAACTAATAAACAAGAAAATACTTTTTTCTAAATTTTTCATTACTCAGAAAATGGTTTTTTCCGGTTTTTCAAAAAAAAAAAAAATAAATGCTTCACTGTTTAAAATTTTGTAGTAATTTTTTTCAAAATAATATTTTTTCCGAGTTTTTGAGAAAATTTTATTACAGTTTGTTAAAAACTTGTTCTACGATGAATCGTTCTTGAGCTAATGAGTTTTCAAAGCTAATGATGTTCGGGAAAATCAGAAAACTTCAATTGGAGGATTTGCGAGCAATTTGAGAGGAAAACTGGCAACCCTGAAATTTTTAATATTGTTTCTTGTTCATATATCCATGAAACCTACGCGTGAACAAAGTTTCGTAACAATATGAGACTCTCCAGCCAAATCTGTACGATAATAAAAAAAAATCCCCAAATAGTGATTAACCTATAAGTTGCGAATATTAAACAGGTGTATACCACAAAAGTTCAACTCTGTAGACGCAGTGGTTCTACGCCCATACAAGAAAAAAAATGACTTCAACGAATTATTTCTCATCGTAGCTCCATCTACGAAGAGTGCAAACGTCAGTGCTAACGATAATTTAGCGATCAGTTGTGCAAAGTTTCATACAGATCAGAAAAGGCCATATTTAAACGATTTGTCGTTGTTGAAAGTTAACTCTTTGCTAATTCTTATAAAGCCTGTCCACGTTGAATTTTGGACACATTTCTTCCAGTGTATATTTTGAATTATGTCATGGATCGCTGGAACGTTTCATATATAAAAAAAGCTGAAACTCTCCACTTTATGGCGTGGTACAACATGTTTACATACTTTTTACTACATTCAGTAAAATGGCGTTGAATCATGTGAAAGTGCGCAATCCCTTTTTCTACGAACGGCAGCAAAATACGGCAGCGATCTTGCCGAGAAACTAAAACTACCGAAAAGTACCATATTTTGTGTTTGCAAACCATTTATCTTTTACTTGACATTGGATCGGAAGGTTGGAAGTGGAACAAATCGAAACGTATGATCTCGACAAATGGACAAGAAGGTGGTAACCATAATTGAAAAAATCACAATCTTTCTATGCGAAATGTGGCTTGCAAAGTTGGGATGCCAAAATCATACTTACAAAAAGTGAAGCAGAGGTAAGGACTGAAGGCGTACCAAGGGAAAAAGGTGCCCAACCGTGATGAAAAGCGAAATTTCACTGCAAAAAGTCGTTCCAAAGAGCTTTACACCATTTTTTTTCCGAAAAATCCCTTGTATCGTAATGGACGATGAAACAAACGTACTGGAAGACATTAAACAGCATCCGGGACTTTAATACCGCAATACAGAGGAACACCGTTGCCGAGCATTTCCGGACAAAGAAGGTGTCCATATTCCCGAAGAAGTATTTGATTTGGCAGGCCATATGCAGTTGTGCTCGAAAATCTAAAAGTTTCGTCCCAATTGGCACTATCAATAAGGATGTGTACGAGAAACAATGCCTGCAAAAGCGGTTGACACCGTTTACCAAAACCCTCTGTTTTGGCCTGATTTGGCCTCTTGTCACTATACTAAATCCGTCCTGGAATGGTATAAGGTAGAAGAGGTCAAGTACGTGCCAAAAACTGTCCAGAGCTTCGTCCAATAGAGAAGTACTGGGCTCTAGCTAAGCGGAAACTCTTCGAAATTAAGGAGAAAGCAAATGATACCGATGATTTCAAAAGAAGATGGAGAATTGTTACTGCGGGCGTATCTGTGGATACTGTATGGAACTTGATGGCGGGTGTTGCACAGAAAGTTCGAGAATTTTCCAGAAAGAAGGATTAACACCTTGATCAACTGATTCTAATGTACAGGGTGCGGCAGAAAATAATGCGAAAATGTTCAAACTTGAGTATTGAGTTAATTCGTGTAGCTAGTGACTAATTTCTGTCGAAAGTGTATTTGTTTATGTTTACTTTCAAGTGCTGCATCCAAACATTCTATTTGTTTTATTGCAAATTCGTCAAAATGTTCGCGAAAGAAGTGATCACCAGTTTGTTGCTCGCCCAGAAGAAGCCGAAAGAAATTTCCAAGGTGGTAGGGTGCCATTTGGCAACAGTTTACCGCATAAAAAGTCCCTGCAGGATGGTTCTAAGCAGCGAAAGCTGGGAAGCGGACGTCCACGCTTTGCACGCACACCGAACGTGATAAAATTGGTCCGTGCAAAAATTGCTCACAACCCGGTGCGTTCCATAAGAAAACTTGCAAAGGAAGCCAATATTTCGGAGAAATGCATGAGGAGAATCATCAATGAAGACCTGCATGCATCTTCCAGAGCCAGAGTGAAACGCCACTTAATTACGGACCGGGTCAAGGAACTACGAGTGACTCGTTCCAAGAGATTGCTTTCCTTTTTGAAGAAGGAAAACATGATAATCCTGTTCTCCGACGAAAAGCTTTTCAGCATCGATGCTGTGGCCAACAGCCATACGAACCGGATCATTTCACCGCAGAAAATGGAGAACGTTCCGGAAAAAGTGAAATTCAAATTTCAAACCAAACATCCGGCTGGTGTCATGATGTTTGGCTTGGTGGCGTCCAACGGTTTGAAAAAGCCACCTGTTTTCATTGATGCTGGAGTTAAAATCATTACCGAAGTGTATATCGGTATTTTAAAGGACCAACTGCTTCTCTGGGTGAAGGCCAACTTCTCCGAGGACCAAAACGTTCTCCTACAGCAGGATGGAGCGCCGTGTCACTCGTCCAATCGAACCCAACAATGGTTGAACGATAACATGAAGTTTTGGTCGAAGGATTTGTGGCCCCCTAGCAGTCCAGATCTTAATCCGTTGGATTATTCGATTTGGGCATATGTTGAAGCACGAGCCTGCAAAACATCACACCCTAGTGTGAAAACCCTGAAGTCAACCATAACACGCACATGGCAGTCAATGTCGGAGGACTACTTCCGAAAGGCATGCTCTGGCCTCCAAATGATGATAATTAGAATTTCATTAATTTGAATTTTATTTAGAAGAATTTGAAAATGTTCGTCCTATACTTTAACATGGCAGCTGTCAGATTTATCACCACTCGGTGTCTTTTTCTTATTTCAACCTGGATTCTGTAGAGAGTATAGCATGTACAATGTATTTAATCAATCATACCATAGCAAAATCTAGGAAAAGAGAATGCTACTTCACAGGAAATACTCTCATATTGTAAGAAGTTTATATTATTTACCCCTTTTCGTGAACATTAGTTGATTAGATTTGAATGACCACTCTAGTGTCCTTTCCCACTGTGGTTTGGACTACAGCTGGCGTCAAAGTTGAAGCTCCAACATGAGTATTTTCCTTGTTCACCCAATTATGACCATGCTGAAATATCGGTGCAAAAAAAAGCCAAGGCGTTGTCATCATACAGGTTTGGGCCGAATTGATTCGGTGTAAATAAATCAGCCAAATATATTGATAATTGAAAAAGTTACAGAAGGTTGAACAACGCGTTTTTTGGAAGAAAATTTTGCTCGGCTTTTTTTTTGTTACTGAGTGTATTATTATTTTTGTGCTGCTATTAACGTGGACAGGATTCAGAATGTTGATGCGATTAAAATTGCACCACAAATGTTGAAGTTAATCTTCACGTAAAAAGAAATTAAATTGGGAGTTTAGAGAAACGACTTTTTAGTTATCACATTTTTAATCGATTTGTATAATATAATCGAAATAAATGTAGAATTCTGAAATGTTGTCCCAAGATGCGATGTTTTTTATTTCAAAATACGAAAATTGTCTACCGTTTACTTACGTTCTAATTCCAACGCACAGTCAATAATTAAATATTGATCACAAACACAGCCACAGCACGTCTTCAATTCAAAACCGTTTAGGTAACCCTTAGCTAGTAAAAAATAACCATGAACCCTTTTTTATTTGAAAATAACGATCCGCGTAACGGGTCGTTTCCCAACAAGCTTATTGCTGAATCACCTATCGAAATGGGATCTCAAATTTGAATTAACTTCAATTGACTGCAAATTCTCAGAACGCTTCAATTTACCTTTCTCAGCACGTTAAGCCCTTTGAACTCGATATGCTGCGGCGGTGGACTCGGAAAATTCTCTTCCACCCATGATACCACTTTGTCGGAGACGAATGGTGGAACGGGAACGCCCCACAGCACTTTAGGATCTTCCTCGAACTCCGGAGTCACGAGATCAAAGTTTTGCTTGAACGTCGACTCGGAGGGAGATAATGGCTCGGCCATGGTCGTTCAACCTGCTGACACAGGAAAAACACTAATCCCACAAATTAAAATCGATGCACTATCGCTGATACTTCTTTTCCACCCATCACATTACTATTGCCACCGAATAAATATAGGGTATACGCTATGCGGAGTTTCGATGATAATTAGTAAACAGGACAATAGCGTGCTTCAGGCATATCACAATATTCCCATCTTCACTATACACTCAACGTATGCTTTGCACCAGGTCTTCAAACAGATGAAAAAACAAAATGCACAAACACAAGCACAATTTCAATCTTCCCTGTTTCGAAATATACCCGACACAAGTCCTACTGCGGTGGGTGGAAAACTCGGACTGAAAAGCTTCGCGACATAACCCAATTCCTCGGCACGAGTCCTTTCGATTCCGCGCGTTTTTCTCTCTGATAATGGGCGCGCACCAGCCAAGAGAACCACAACAGAGAGAAAAGCTCTCGCATGCTTTGATCGTTCGAGGCATGGCTGCAAGGCATCCCTTGTTTGTCGGATGTTGTACACAGTAGTCGTGGAGTGCGAGTCCTATCCCTTTCCCCTGATGACGTCGCCGCATCGTTGTGGAGAGGCGCATTGAAACAGCTTTTGCATTATTGCTAGAATTGGCTATGAGCTTTCTTCTCATGACAGGTTCCAACTCCGAACCGTTGGAGAAAAGTGCAAATTTTATGTACACGAAAGAGATTTATCTGGACATTGGTCTTATGTATGAAAGATGCGGGTTTTTCATTCGATTGTTTAAAATTAATGGAGTTATTATATATTATATTATTGTTATTGTAAAAACCCCACAAATTGACAAGTTACCACACATGGTAAACATAATCAGCAAGATAGTGAACGAGCTACGACTTTCGCAAAAAATATGTTCCAGTGATTCGTCGTTTTGAATAAATATCCGTGATCTGTTCGTTTGCACCAGACCTCTGTCAAAAATTCTCTTTCGAGCGACCGGAAGTTTTCGACGAAAGCTGTAATCCACTGAGCATCAACCGCGAGAGAAAGAGATACATGGTGTGGAAACTCGTAGTATATACCCACATTTCAGTCGAAACGGAATCGCGTTGAATCGTTTTCAACTAGAGTCGACCGCATCGTTTTGGAAGCAAACTGAGCAATCGAAACAGGGCAAGGTCAAGGACAAGGAAGTAAAAAAATACTCTACGCTATTGAATGCACTATGTGTGCACTATAGCACTGTGTGTACATTAGTTACGTAAATAGTAGGCTATAAACATTGGCCGAAATAGCATTTTCTTCGATTAATCTACCTTATGTAATTTTTGAAATTTAAAAAAAATATCTTGAATCACACTTCTACGCAAAATGCTATTTAAATCGAAAATGTTCAAGAGATTGCAATTTCGATTCCAAGTACCGTAACGAATGAAGCTTATATTTCCGAACATTATATGCCTTGCTTTTTCGAGCCACTAAACAAAGCGAGCAATCGAGGCACAGATTGGATCATATACATTGTCAAATTGCATAAACTAAAGCGATTTTACCACATTGCTCGCTCTCAAAGAGTACAACGAAAAGGTCTATCAGCTGAGGCTACCCCAAATAAAACAGAAAATAAATTATTTATGGAATCACTGGCTAGAAAATTTACCACCTTGTTAGGCTTTGTGCACAAATTACGTAACGCATGAAGGGAGGAGGGTGGTGGGGGTGAGAAACCGTTACTTATTGTGACATATGGGGGAGGGGGAGGGGTTTTAAAATCGTAAATGCGTAACAAAATAACCAATTTGAAAAAAAAAAAAATTAAAAGTGAATAATCAATTTGCATCAATTAAATTTAATTTCTGTTGAGATGGCGGATTCATCCGTGCCTTAACCTACCCCGCAGTGGGATGTTAGGCAACCCGAATAACAAAATCTCATAGATTTACAGTTGAATGTATTGTAACCATACAATAGAATCTATAGTATGTACAATTAATATTATTGTTCACAACGGTAAGATGACAATAGGAGTTATTGTTACCATAATAGAATCTAATGTAAACTGAAACATTGAAAATAGAAAAGGGGGGTTGTTATGTATCTTAACTATAGAAAAAATCATTATTTTCCGAGCAAATTTGAGTCAATTACTATGATTTGTATTGTTTCACAATTGTTGAAAATCCAAGCATATGGCGTGAATTGTAGATCTATTGTAATAACAATTTGCATTTTTCTTCTATCTGTTCCACGAACAATAAGATTCATGGTCGGAAATAGATTTTAATGTTATTTTATGTTATTGTATTGTAATTGTATGGTTATTTTTATCCGGAACTCGGATCAAAATTACCATACATTTGCAATAAAATAATATAAAATAACCTTAAAATCTATTTCCGACCATAAATCTTATTGTTCGTGAATCAGATAAATGAAAAATACATATTGTCATCACAATAGATCCACAATTCACTCCATCTGCTAGGATTTTCAACAATTGTGAAACAATACAATTAATAGTGATTGACTCAAATTTGTAAGGAAAAAAATGATTTTTTCTATAGTTAAGATACATAACAACCCTCCTTTTCTATTGTCGATGTCTCAATTAACAGTAGATTCTATTGTGGGAACAATCATTCCTGTTACCATCTTATTGTTGTGAACAATGCTATTAATTGTACATACTATAGATTCTATTGTATGGTTACAATACATTCAACTGTAAATCTATGAGATTTTTTTATTCGGAAAAAGTAACGTCCTTAGTTTGAGTACTACTTTACCCATACCCTTCGCTCAATTTTCAATGCTTCAATTCTATTTCCAACCTACCGTACATTGACGGGACTTTCAACACTTTCTCTTCAGAGCGCACATCTCCTTCTACATCAAGTAGAAAAGGCCCAAGTAACACCAAAAACATCTCTTTGGTCAGTTATCTTGAAATTATGTTATACAGGAGTATTAAAAATGAAATGAAAAACATCTTTTGTCATGACAAAGCTGAGAGGATGTTATCGCAAAACATTGGCCTATCATATCACTCATGTATTTTTTTAGAACATACGATTTAATTTTCGACTCATATTTGACCAAAACAGCGCAATTAACCAATTTTTTGTAACATCTTTTAGTTCGCGTAAAAAGTTTTAAAGATGCACTGCATAGCATGCTTTTAACAAGATGATGTCTTATCTTGGTAGTTTATAGCATCACAAAAACCAATAAGTTATAATTAAGCTATTGAAAAGTAAAATTAAATGCAGAAATTCATGAACACAACAATTCATTCCAACAAGTGTCAAACGAGCAGATGTAGATATAGATCGAATTTGACAGTTATGTTTGTTATGAATATGATGAATATGTTTACGAATTCCCATTAATTTTTATATATTTTTCATAACGATCAAAGAGCTGACCTAGCCCATTTCAAGATATCTTGTTAAGAAATTAATACATAATTAGACTACAGGAAAATATAAACATATTTTTCGGAACTATTGCATGCAATAACAATCCCCATCAGCAGTTGATCATTGTGACGGACGACAAGAAACGGCATTTTCTCTCAAATTAATGGAGCCAAATGACATTTCACTAAGAAGATGCCATAATATGGTTATTATGATGTTATAATAACTAACTCAAATAATTTGCAATGGACCATCACGAGTTTGTTATTAGACTGCTCTAAAAATGCATTTTGGATTCAATTTCAACTTCACGTCATAGCAATGGAAAAAATTACAGTGCCGGTTGAAATGTTGATTACAGTTATCAATAAAAATTTCGAAAGGTGCATTTTTTTGTCGATGGTTGAGATGATACATTATGAGCAAGAAAGAAAATTGTTCGATAATCCAGACATTTTTAAAAATAATTTCAATCGACAGTGTAGACCATGTGTCTAATCCACCATGACGATTTTTGATGATTCCAACAGAGATGCTGCAAACTTGCAAAATATAAGAGAATTTTCTGTTTTTTTTTTTAATCTTTAGAACAGCGCATAAATTCTGCAGGAGTAAAACCAAAAGTTGCGCCTGAGCATTAACAATCTTTAGATTTCTGATATTTATTAAATAATTGATTTGGTCAAAACCGATTGTCATTTTTTTACTATGAGTTGTGAATATTATTCTCATAAACAAACATAGTTTTCTCAATCATAACAATCTTTGTTGACTTCTGTTCGTTTTGCATTTCTCAAACAAGCATGTCATATATATGTATTTCTGCAATTGTTTTTACTTTGAAATTACTTGATTATAACCTATTTGTTATTGTGATGCTAGAAACTAACAAGATGAAACATCATCATGTTCAAAGCATTTTATTCAATACATCTTAAAAACGTATTATTAGTTCTAAATCTGTATCTAAAAACTTCTTGTGTGACCTTAAACTTCAAATAGATCGATTTATTGCGCTTTTTTGGTTATATAAGATACCAAAAATAAGTTATGTTTACTAGAAAAATACATGAGATCATGTCTTAAAGATGACTTTTTGATCATTACATAACAAGTTGTGTTACTTGGGGAGTTAATTATAATAGTTGAGAACTCTGTTTAAAAATTCTGGGAATACCCCACTTTCAATACGTCAAACGAAAGGTTTCAATCTATATGTATAAGAAGAAATTTCGAAACTGAGCCTTAACTTTGTTTTTGTATTATTAATGACGTTTGCCATAACTGGTACACTGCACCAATTATCACCATAGCTTTAAATTTTGATTGGGAAACTAGGAGAATTTAAAATTTAACACTTCATTTGATCACTTTTTAAAAAATAAAAAATAAAACCTTGAAACACTTTTTCAAATTTTCGCTAGTAAACGCGAGCAAATTCCTTTTAATTCTACTATGAGCTTATCTTTTGACAGATAGGCCTATTTCGTCTGCTACTTAAAGACTTCTTCAGTGTCGAGTGCTATACACAATAAATGTTGATTCTAATCATTGCGTTCAATCAACCAATATTCCTCTGCGTGTTGCCTACATCAAATGAACTTTTTACTGCGTCTGTTGTTCTAAAGACTGGACTCGAAAAAATGAGACACACAAAAATGATCACCAAAAATTTATTTTTAATTGGATACTTCTCAAATCTTCAGGGATTAAATAACTATATATAAGCTTTGTTTTGGCATAATTTTTTTATTTGATATCCCCCCGAAAGCTGAATGCTCGTACATTTCTCTTAACACTGCTCATGAGATCTTGGGCGAGGCTTTGTCCATCTTCCTTACACAATTTCTCACAGTTTTTCTTTTAAGCTTCATAGGTTTTGAATGTTTTTCCGCTTTTCTTCAACTTCTTCTTCATTATCGCCCAAAACTTTTCGATCGAACGAAGTTCTGGTGTATTTGGCGGGTTCGCCTCCTTCGGGACCACATTAACCCCCTTCACTTCGTACCAATCCATTACAGTCTTGGCGTAATGGCACGCAGCAAGATCCGGCCAGCAAGCACTTCTGCAAGCATTCCTCTCGATAAATTTGCCCGTTTATGGTGCCGGTTGTAACGAACGGCTTGCTGTACTGTCCGCACTCGCAAATTGCCTGCCACAACAGGTACTTCTTCGCGAATTTGTCCATCTTTCTCTTCCGGAACTTTTCCGGAAGCTCCATGCGAGACGTACCGACCAAAAATTTTGAAAATATGTTTGGTGTTTGCCTTGATATATGTCTCGTCGTCCATGACGAGACAAGCTGGCTTGAATCACGGTACAGCTTCCGCGCACGCAATTTGGCCACCGTGTTTTGCTTGTCAGTCCGGTTTGGCGCCTTCCTGACCTTAAAAACACGTAGCCCAGCCTGTTTCTTGGTCTGCTGGATGCACCACTTCGACGAATTGACCTTTTTGGCCACGTCTCGGATGGAAAGGTTCGGGTTATTCTTAAAGTACTGCCTTATCTTCCACGGGGGGTGACCGTTACGTAAGTAAAGTGAGGTGTCTGATCACGCGTTACTTATTGTTACATAGGAGGGGGTGGAGGGGGTCCAAAATCCCGTTTTTTTTGCGTTACGTAATTTGTGCACAAAGCCTTACGTGGAACGAAAAAGATCAGAGATATAAGTTTTCCATTTTTCATCTGTTTCCTGGTCTGTTACTGGCCTTGAATGTGCAATCGTTTCTCGTTCACACAATGCAAACATTGCAAATTAATCAGCATTTTATTTTCTGAAGCGCGAAGTTAACGATTGCAACATAAGGAAGATGTCACACAAAAATGTTCAACAGCCGATTAACTCGGGAGTTACGTTTACTGATATCCTTGTGCAATGTTTATTTGTAAACTGAGTTTCGGTGACATTTTAATTTGTTAACTGAATCTCGGTAATTTATTATAGATACGCCGAAATGATCGGCTATTGAATTCTCGGTGAAAAAAAAAAAAAGTGTGTATGTATTTCCATATCGGATTTAATGTGTACAGTTTCAATGATAGATGATGAGGAAAAAGTAGTACCTTTAGACTCTAGAAAACGTACGTAAAGGCAAAATACAAAGACGGACATAATGATAAGAACAAAGCCTGATTTTCATACAATCTGCATTTTTTTTTCAGGTAGTAATTGAATTGAAATTTGGGCTTGGAAATAACTTGAATTTGAATTTGTATTTAATTCATCGTGTTTCGTGCACCATTTACCAAAGTAATAAGACCACCTTTCGATTTCAACGAATAATGGCCATGCTGGTGAATCTATATGGATATTTATGATGAACGATGGAAATTGAATTTAGATCCAGGCAATTTTGTATCAAAAAATGTTGGCTGTCTTACAAACTGTCATAGAATTCAAAATATGCGAAGTGCTTATTCTTGGTAAAATCTTTCAAAGCACCTCAGTAACTCTGGTATCAGTTCTAGTAGCCGCCGACGAAGAATCCCTGATGGTTTGATATGTAAGGTCCAGACAAATAAGCCTCAAGCACGTTAAAACGATAAAAAGTAATAATAATCTTCAAGCATAAGTATTGAAGCTTGACCCGTCAACTTCGGATAAACCCGGTAGCAAATTGACTGCTCCAGAGTGAAGTCAATGTACTCTTACAATATTGGCGCACTGGTTCTGTCAATTCGAATGAATCCTAGAACAAATTATCAATTGAACGTATTTACATCGATTGTTATTTTCAAAGCTGTGGAGTTCATATTCGTACTTGATGAATATAATGTTGATGATAAGTTGTAATTTTTCCTAATTGATAAACGGTGGATATTTTTACCCTTCTTACACAAAATATATAGAAGCATAAACACGCTCGAGACTTAGACTACTAGCAAAAGATTGAATAATTTACAAACCGTAATTGTAAAAACACTGAAATTTCCAGCATTTGGAAAATATCTGAAAGCAAGCAAGACGCGAATAAAATGCCTACGATGTTTAACCCCACTTGAGCTTTGCTTAAATTCCTCCATACCCTATTGATACTTTTTTTTTCACGGAAAACATTATTTACATTTTTGTACATTTGAACATTTGTTTCTCTAATTTGGAATACTAATCCGAATGAATAAACTTTTAAATTGTCTTGTTTGAAGCATTATAAAAAATAATTCTACAAAAAATATCTCATTTTCAGTCAAAATTAACGATATAAAATCGGTCATTGAGAACCAGTATCGCAACGCTTCACGGTGTTTCTCTCCGAGGTCTCTACGTTAGAGATGGCGAGAAGAGTGATCTCAGACGTTGCGAATCAAAACAAACCCAAAAAAAAGGCGAGAGTTTATCTCCCATGTGCGCATCAAAACAGAGTGCATACAATTTATCGCTAGAACAACTATCACAAAGCCATTACTGGTACATGAGCGCTTTCCAAACGTCACCTTTTGCCTGTTGAGGTGGCGGATTCGCACGTGCCTCGACCTACTCCGCAGCGGGATGTTAGGCAAAGGATGACGTCCTTGGTTCGGGACTACTTTACCCATGCCCTTTCGCTCAATTTTCAATACATCTGTTCTATTTCCAACCTACCGTACACTGACGGAACTTTCAACACTTTCTCTTCATGTCTTTCATTCTAGCAAACATTACTGATGAAGTTTTCAGAAGCAGATAATTTCTCATCTCCATGCAAAGCGCTAGGACAGTAATTTTATTGATAGAACGCATAGACATGAAGAAAAAGTGTATTGATAGTTCCGTATAGGGCAACGGCAGGCTTTGAAATTGAAAGATACAAGATTGAAAACGAGCGGAGGGCATTTGAACGGTAGTAACTGATCAGGCACATAACCCTTTGTCGTACTACCCCATGCAGGATAGGCAAAGGGGGAAATCCCCTTGACTGACAAAAGGTTATGCAACCGATCGGGCTCTTATACTACCTATTGCTTGTTTCTAGTTCTAGCGATTTGTCCGTCTCCCAATACTGCCTAACACGGGTGAGATATTATTACTGTCCACTCTTGGTGCCTCATTGTTTTACAAATCTCCACAACAAATCGCAAAAACTAATGTATACTTATAAATAGCGCCGATACTACTCCTAGAATATTGCAATGTTCAAAAGATCGGTGTAAAATTTAATTCTGCTTCATCTGATGACAAAATATTTGAAGATGGATTACACGTGTTGGAGATATTCTATTTTAAGTAAATGTGTTTTTGTTCATCTATTCAAAAATCAGCATCTATTCAAATCTCAAAAACTGTTTTTTATGGCATTTTTTAATTCTGCATAATATTTCACATTAGAAATGATGATCAGCTTACCAAGTTCATAAATGCTGTAAACTAGTGTAATCCAACGTGGACCGCAATAAAAATCGCAAAAACGTTTAAAATCGCTAAATCAACCGTGTATGATGTGTTTAATCGTTTAAGGGAGCGAAAGAACGTGAATTGAGTGTTTACAACTCCGATGTGTTCTTCTTTTGAAGTGTCAAGTAAGAATATATTTCTCTTAGAAAACTAATTACAGAGAAGCTTAAGTCTACACAGAATTTCGTTGTCTACACGATATTTTATTAGTGGGAGGTACTTGTAGTTACTTCGTGGATTTCGATTAACCAATCGCCTTGCATTTGACTATTCGGCAAAGTATGTTTGAAAAAGATGCGACACCAATACAATCGACATGGACCTCTTTGGTTTGGTTGTGCATATCGATGACAATGCATAACGTATAATTTGTGTCAATCGAGTACTGAACTGCCTGGTAGGTATCGGTCAGTAATTTGAGCTTTTGTTTTGTGTGTTTTGCTTTCAAGTGGCAAAACCTAGAAGGATGTTATTTTCAACGATAATGAAAACATGTGTTGGCAATAAATTAGTAAGTAGGTCTGTTTTGATTTTCGGTGAGGTTGAATGCTCTTGTGTAACTTGATGACAAGCGAAATGTATTCTATTGCAAGACATGGCTTTTGAATATAAGAAATACAAGTGTCCTATTCTATGCGTGGGATCTTTTCTTAGACTTGTTAATTATGAAGGTTAGATTGGATATTTCAGAAATATACATGTCTCAGGGTTTTGGATCGATCATACTTGAGTATGCTACACCTTCCCCCTTTAGGAAGAATGATGTAGCACCGTGAAATCATTCGAGTATTCTACATGTACCTCTTTAATGGATTTGATAATTTATTTGTTTCTGTAGGATTTTCGGTAACGTATGTCAAGAGGTGATCAATCCCTTGATTGCGTATAGGTTATCTTTCAGGTTGAATATATTGGTTTTGATTAGTACGAGTCATTGATCTAGTGTTAACTACTAGAACATTGTCTCTTTTTAGTTCGTCAGATGTTATTATAATACGTGATAATGCGTCTGCACCAGTATTATTTTTTTCCTTTTATGTATTCTATCACAAAGTCGTATTCTTCTAAGTCGATACGCATCCTTGTTAGTTTTGAACTAGGATCTTTCATCCCGAATAAATAAACAAGCGGTCTGTGATCTGTTCGTACTTTGAATTTTCGACTATACAGGTAGGCTCTAAAGTAATTTATAGCCCAATGTATGGCTGTTAATACTTTTAATATGACAGGTTTATTTTTTTCGCCTTGTGTGAATGTTTTGCTGGCGAATGCTATTGGTAAGTCATTGTTCCCAAGTGTTTGTGACAAGACTGCTCCACATCCTCCTACGTCTGAAGCGTCTGTCGTGAGGATAAATTCCTTAGAAATCCGGGTACTGGAGAATTGCCGGAGACATCAAACAGAATCTCAGATTTTCGAATGCCGTACTACATTCAGACGTCCAATCGAATTTAGCGTTTTTCTTAAGCAGTTGATTCAGTGGGTGTGCGATAGTTGCAAAATGTGGCACAAATTTTCGGTAATAATTGCAGAATGCGACAAATCTGCGTACCTCATCTGCGTTCTTGGGTATTGGATATTGTTTAATTGAATCAAATTTTGAACTGTCAGGCAAAATACCATGATCAGTTATATTGTGTCCTAAGTAAGTTACTTCTGAGCGGAAAAATTTACATTTCTGTGCATTAAGTTTAAGATTATATTGTCTTAAACGATCAAAAACTCGAGTAAGGTTTAACAAATGATGTTTTATCGAACAACCGATGACTACAATGTCGTCGATGTATACAAAAGCACATTCAGGGGATAACCCTGCCATGGCAATCGTCATCATGCGCTGGAAACTATTTGGACTTACATTTAATCCAAAGGGTAACCTCGTAAAATGATAATGTCCAGACTGGGTGGAAAAAGCAGTAAATTTTCTGGATCCCTCATCAAGAGAAATTTGATGGAAACCAGACATCAAATCTAGTGTTGAAAAATATTTTGCTCTGCCAAGTTGATCTAATATTGTATCAATCCTTGGTAATGGAAATTTATCAGCCATTACTTTTTTGTTCAGCTGTCTAAAATCGACAACTAAGCGCCATTTTTTTTCTCCACTATCAGATTTCTTCGGTACAAGCAGTATTGGCGAATTGTACGGAGAAACTGATGGCTCAATTATTTTTTCATTTAGCATTTTTCGTATTTGAGCTTGTATTTCGTCGTTTTGGGAATGTATCGTTTTATAGTTGGGAATGTACGTAGGAATAGTATCATTCATAACTATATTTTGAGTATAAAAATTATTAGTAGTTAATTTTTCGTTTGATAAACAGAATATATCTGCATAGTCTGTTATTAGTTTGGTAAATTGTCTCTCTGAGGCATCTGGTAAATTAGTCACATTTAATTCTTTCAAAATTTGCTGTATTCTTGCTGATGATTCTTGTCTACTGTTAGTGAATATCATTATACAATAATCTTTCAATGGTTCCAAAGTTGGCATAAATGTTGTATTTGAAATATAAACCGGATCGTTTGTTGTATTAATGAATTTAACGTAAGGCATGTCGGATGATATGATCGTATTTCCACAAAAAATTCCTGGCAGAATTTCCTGTGAATGTACTACCATATCCTCGGAAAATTTTAAATTTGAAATTCTTCGAATCACTTCACTTCTGTTAGGCAAAATGAAACCATTATTTATATTATCTTCTATTGGAATTGATATTTGAATGTTTTCCATATTAAAAGTGAGTAACCATGTTTCATAATCGATTACGCATCTGTTATTTGTCAAGAAATCGCGCCCCAGAATTCCATCTGTAGCTATCGGAAAATTGTTGGGCACCAAATGAAAAGTATGCCGTATGGACAAACCATGATCAAAATATAGGTCAGTTATTGTTGTTGCAAGTGTATTTACTGTTCCGTTGGTTATTCCCGTTAATCGAGTTGTATTTGCAGTGTCAATAATTTGCGTTGGATTAATTTTGTCAACCTTAAAGAGCGATACGTCCGCTCCACAGTCGATAATAAAAGTACATTTTGTGTTTGCCATTTGAACGTCAATCAAGGACAGTGGCTGCTGCTGGTTTTGCACCACTTGAGCGAATGTCGGTGGCACTTGGTTCGTGTAAATTGAATTACTCATTGTATGGCCCGTTGCTTGTAGCTCCGGTGCGGTATTTTGATATTGTTGCGTTATGTGTGCTCCTTGCGGGTTTGCGTTAGCGTAGAATATGCGAGTGTGTCTGTTATGGTTTTGATTCCTATCATTCTGGAAATGGTTTTGACCAAAACTTCTGTTACGGAAGCTGCTATTGCCGCGATTAACATGTTGGTAGAAATCCCGATTTGGTGGTCTTTCGTTGTAAGTTCGGTAGGAACGGAATCGATCAAATGATTGGTATCTGCTTACATTCAAAAGCGATGCAACAAGAAGGCAATGAAGAAAGCAGAATCATTGTTCAAGTTAACGAACATATCTGCACAAGTGTAATGTGAATAAACTAAAAACTTTAAAAAGTGATTATTGGTAAAATTTGCAATTGTTAGACCATCATTGGTCTGGTTTACGAGGCAGATTCAAAGAGAGCCGAAACGTGAAAGCTAGCGGAGTAATAACACGAGGACACTCACAACGATTAGGTGTAATAACACGAGGACACTCACAACGATTAGGAGTGATAAAACGAGGACACTCACAACGATTAGGAGTGATAACACGAGGACACTCACGACGATTAGGAGTGATAACACGAGGACACTCACAATGACCAAGAGTGATAACACGAGGACACTCTCGACCAGATGCAGATACAACAGCGGTGAGCACGTACTAATTTACTAAAAGTGAGAAGAAAATCATTTTTAATTAAAATGTGAACAGTTTATATGAATTTTAAGATTTTTTTTTGTGTAACTAGTGCGATTCAAAAATATATATAAGAGCAATAAGCATTGCATACTTTATAAATCAAAAATTGAAGTTGATTCGAAAACAGTGTAATGTTCGAAATTCTCGAAAGACAAATTGAAGAGTTACATTTGATAAATATTTATTTAAAAAAATCCATTAATAAGTTATATAAACGACAAACTCTAATTGAGAAGAGAGATCAAATTCAAAGCCTTTATCTTGAAATTCAAAAGTTATTAAGGTCATTTAAAGATAAACTGCCGCATTTGCAATTTAATAGTTTATCAGAACTTTCTCGAGAAACGTACCAAAGTGCTTTAGGAATTGTGAACCAAAAATTGGAAAACCACTCGTATGTTATCAAAACGAAATTTAAAGAGGCTGTAAATTTTATAATTATAGCTAATCGATTTAAATAAAAAAATATGGCGCTTGATGTAACCACCGCATCAAAGTTAGCAGAGCTAATACCAGCCTACAATGGCAACCTGGAAGCAGCAAGATCCTTTACGGACGCTATTAATTTTATTGACGGCATAGTAACCGCAAACCAAAAACCAGGTGTAATACAACTAGCTTTGACTAAATTAACGGGCAAAGCAAGAGAGTTGTTTGTGGAAGTACCTGCTAGTTTAGCAATTATTGCCACAAAAATTACAGAAAATTGTACGGACAAAACCAGTGCTGATTTAGCGCTCAGTAGTTTACAAAATATCAAGCTCAACAAAAATGAAATCCAAAAGTTTACCAAAGAAATTGAAGAGGCATATGAAAAACTAGTTCGTGTTTACAGTAGGGAGCAAATACCCACTGAGGTAGCCAGAAAACTTGCGCAGAAATCTGCTGTAAAAACTATGATAAATCAATGTCAAAACAACGAAACCAAAATGATGCTCAAGATTGGCAAATTTGACACATTAAGAGATGCGTGCAACGTTGTGATTGAGAATGAAAATACCACCAACACGACGTCTCAAATTTTACAGACCAGAAGTTATCACCGGAGATTTGAAAACCCGCCGAGAAATTTTAAACAAAATTTCGCGCGCGGGGGGAACTTTAACTTTAACTTTAACTTTCACCGAACATTGCGCGTTCGATACCAAAAACGGTCGCCAACAGGTATGCTACAAGTGCCTCAAGGTAAGCGACGTAGTGGAACATATGACCGCAAGCGGAACCAGAAGGTGTTGAGAACCGTCAGAGCAAACCCTGGACTATCAGATAATGAAATCGCAAAAAATACACTGCTGCTCGCAGTACCGTTCGAAGAATTCGTTTGCGAGCAGTATAACGTTCTTATCGAGCCAGCAAGCAACCAAACAGAACGTTGAAGCAAAGTTCCGTCAAGCTCGGAAATTGTACCAGCAGGTTTTGACGAAGTACCAAGGATGCCTGCTCATCGACGATGACACCTACGTCAAAATGGATTTCGGACAGCTTCCTGGCCAAAAATTCTACATGGCCACGGCACGATGGAATGTTCCTGCAAAGTTAAAGTGTGTTTTTATGGACAAATTTGCCTAAAAACTGATGATTTGGCAAGCGATATGCAGCTGCGAAGCATAGACCAAAGTGTTCGTGACGATTATGACGATGGACTCGAAGCTGTACCAGGAAGAATACCTCAAAAACCGCGTACTACCCTTTATTAAGGTCCCATTAAGGTCCTGTGAAGTTTTGGCCAGATTTGGCGAACTGCCACTACAGCCGGGAAGTCATCCAGTGGTACCGCGATAATAACGTAGATTTCATAGATAAAAACATAAATCCACCCAACTGCCCGCAGCTCCGGCCCATCGAGAGATTTTGGGCAATAATGAAGCGGAAGCTTAAGAAATATGTAAAAACGGCTCGGACGCGACTCAGATGACCAAAATGTAGAACTAATGTGCTAAAGAAGTTGACTCCGTAGGTGTGCAGCCTTTGATGGGAGGAATACAGAAGAAAGTGCGAATTTTCATTAGAAACAAAGAGAAATGATTTGTATTGGTAATTTTCTTCTTCAAGTACAGTAAATTACCTTTGTTTTGGAGTATTAAACTTATTTGTACGTTAATTCTTTACCGAAATACATATGATTTTATTATTCCGGATTCTAAATATACATAGCTTTAGGAGCAGGAGAATAACGCCAAAGCCCCGAGAATAATCATTTACATCGAAATCTTTGACCTCCACATCGAAATCACATCGAAATCTTTGACCTTTACATCGAAATCTTTGACCTCCACCGAGAGAAAGTACGACAAAAACCAACGCGGGGCAGTCGAACATTGCTCTAAATTTCTTTTCGTGTGACATTCAAAATTTCAAATTATACGAATGGCCAAGGAGCGGCATTTATCTTGAACAGGTCACGAGAGGATTCGAGCCCTAACACGTGCTGACGGTTGCGAACTTCGTTTTAGTCCATACAGTTACGAGGTCGAATGTGTACGAGGAGATGAGAAAACTGCCGACAGTTCATCAAGATTATACTGTGGCAAAGATGGTCCGATTAAAGAAGAGACACGTCTTTAGGAGCTTGCCTGTCTAAAGGTGAATATTTTAGTATTCAAATAGTCAATATGTATGCGCAACGCCAACCGTGACTTGCTATGAGGAAGTTGAAGCCAGCTTCGGCCATTCGAGTCATTCGGCCTATAAAAGTTCTAGCACAGCCGAAACAACCAAACTCCCGGTCTGTTGGTGATCGTTTTCCTTTCTCATGCGGAGATAACTCCAAACGATACGCTATCAGTTTTGTTCAGAAACGCTTTCTCATGACACCAATATTGACCCCAATGCAGCGTCAACCATCGTTTGCATTGAACCTGTAGACTATGAATATAGACGAATCGGTATGAAATTCATCTGTTCCGAGGGTCCACCAAACAGGTTAATGGTCAAAGGCACCTCCTCACAGCGCAAAAAAAACAAAATTGGTAAATTGATTCCCGAAAAACGATCAAATCATCCTTTAAACCATTTACGATCAGATGCTCGAATGTGTCAGTCAGCTACGCAAAGAAAATACTCCCTATGTTATTATGGTAGGTACTCTGAATGCAACATTAAAAATAAACACGATTCATAACGGAAATGCTCATTTTGAAGAACACAGATGATGTTAAGACCACTCGCGACTACGAAGTCATCAATAACGCTAGTGTTAATAAAGCGGAGGCTAAGATGACGAAAGATGTCTTTATCATACATATTTTGAACCATATCGTATCGATTCGGTCATTGTAAGCGATTCTAATTCTGAAGATTTACGTAAGTCCGAAGGTAAGTTCTGACACTTTTCATTGAGAAAATAGATGTTTGAATTGATGTAAATATTCTCTAGAATGCCCCGCTTCTGAGAGCGAAGCCGTGAGTACTGCGCCTGGTAACGATTTTGAATTTGAAGAACTGAACGAGAGCAATGTTGTTAACACTGAAAAACGCACCTCAAGTTATGATATTGTTTTTTTTATCATTTAATTTATTTGTACAGACATCACTAAAATTGGTAGAGTTCAAATATATTGACGACATAATGAAAACTAATTCCGAAATCCGGTATATTTCTTACAGATATCTGTAAAATTTCACCGAAATCCGTTAAATCGGATTACCGAACGTTCAGCTGTTGAGAATTCGGTAAAATTTTACAGATTTCTGTAAAAAAATCTAAGTGTGTAGCAAAATTTAGACACCTAGAATAGTATTAACCTAAGCATTTATTCAGGAGACAAGGAAGTAACGTTTGCATTAAAAGAAATCGACGAAAATTGCCGATTTTTCATGGGTTTTACTTCACCCGCATTGACGAAACTACCCATGCAGCATCAATCATAGTAACCCATGAGTCAGCAAACAAAGTTTGACAGCTCTATCAGTCGAACTCTAACCGTGATGATAAAAACAGTGAAGCAACTCCGTTCGGAAGCGTACGCGTTGAAAGAACGGCACCCCGTCGCGTCGAAAACGGACATCGTGCGGCAATTTCCGGACGCCGGATACGCCCATTCATGCATCTACTACATCTTGGCACTATTAGACAACAATCAGAGCATCGAAAGAAAGCCCGGTTCCGCACGGCCGACGATCCTGGGTGACAAGAAGCTCCAAAGGATGCTGAAGAGAAAGACCGACGGAAAAGTGGCTACATCACTGCGTGCGCTTAGTCGGGAGATCGGTTCAACCGGCCAAACAGTGAAAAAGTACCTGGCGAACATGAACATACATGTCAGGAAGCGGAAGTCGCGTCACTGGTTTCGGAGCTGCAGGCAATGACGCAGCGGTAGCGGCTGAATAAGATCGTTCATTTCATGGCTGACAATCAGCAAGAATGGGATGTCAAAGCCGCTCTTCTTTCACTCCGGACTGGCCGTGAACGGGGAAATTTATACTGCGAAATGTCTGCCGGAAGATGCGTCGTTCATCAAAAAATACCATATGGGCGAAGACGCGGTGTTCTGGCCGGATCTGGCGTCGGCCCACTACTCGAAGTGATCGTTGGAGAAGATGAAGCGGCTGAATATCGATGTGGTACCCAAGTCGGTGAACCCGCTCAACGACCCCCAGCTGCGTCCAATCGAGAATTTCTGGAACAACCTGAAGCGTCAGATCTACTCCAACAATTTTGTCGCGAAAACTGAGGAGGAATTGATAAACAAAGCGAAGAAAGAACTCAGAAATATCCCTACACGTATGTTTTCGTCCGCCATGGCGTATGTGCCCATTAACGTAGCATTTTTTTACAAGCCAGGTCTTAGCTTTTTTTATCACCATCCGAAAAAAGTCCATTTTTTTAATGCAAACGTTAAAACCTATCTCAGGTAAGTCAGCACCAACAAGCAAAAAAAAAATGCAGTAGAAACTACCATTTCGTGGGTTATATTGAGCGCAAACACCAACAATTTTCACCGGACTATAAATACGTTTGATTTCACCATGCCTGCGTTTAGATCAACCATGGTGCGGTTGATATCAATATGAGGTCAGTCAAATATACCACAAACGTTGAAGCTTTTACCATAAACTTAGAAAATTTGACTGAAATTTCATGTTAGTTTTAAAGACTGATGTAGTCGGGTAAAATTGTAGTTTTTATACAGGAAGTACTAGCACACTGGTCCCAAGCTTAATGATTCGCTCCTAATAAAGTAACTCACACCAACTTACTCTTAGATAGTGTTTCAAAATAACATAGCGAATCAAAACAACAACAAAGATACTAGTACCGAAAGGTACCGCTGAAGAATTATTGCAAGGTACAGACTGCAAGGTGTACTTCGGACCTAGGGGTTCTACAACAGTGAACCAATTTCAAATCACTAGTTTCATATTGATTGTTGCTAATAGTATATCCCACAAAATTCAAAACCCCCATGGGTAGAAATATTGCGAAGCCTCTTCTTCTATACCTTGATGTTTTGTCTAAGGTATGAATTCTTGAACTGAGACTGGAGACTTGGCGCCATGCCCCCTCGGTACAGAAAAATAATAATTATAAAACGTTATTTTGTTACAACGGCTAGAGGTGTCTCATCATCACCCTATAGCAATCACAACCGGATGAAGGCAAAAAAGGAGCCCTGAACATATCGCACAATTTTCTAGTAATGAAGGCAACTCTTTGATTTTCCTCTGTCTGGAGGGCAAAGAGACCATATTTCAAAGGGCTTTAAAAGCCTCTTGTCGAAAAATTTTGCTCTTGTGCTACAAAGTGCAGCACAGTTGCATAATAAATGTTCAGAGGTTTCGCATTGCTCATTAAAAAAGCGACAAATAGCATCTCCGATTTTATCTATTAGTCTTAGATGATATTTAACCATACAATGTCCTGTGATTAGGCCTGGGTATGTGCACAGGTCTTTTTTGACAAAACGAGAAGTTTTTGTGTATTAGAAATGTTAGGCGTAATGAACTTTTTAGACTACCGGGCTTTGATGGTTCAATTTCATGCCCTATTAAACTAAGTATTAAATCATTCTTGTTATTAAAACACAATGAAATATCGGCTCCGTAAAGCTACTGCTAATGTGCCTCTCAAATTAAGTTTCGTGGTGTTTAACGCACACACACTATTGGCACTATCGTCGTGTAAGAATTAATATTTTTATTCCAATTCGTTTCGGTGGCACTCAAAGCACTCTCATCACACAAACAACAAAAAGTAAGTAAAAGCCTACTGCGAGCAAAATCATTGCAAACTAACGTAATTGAGCTCTTTGTTCATAAATAATGTCTAACATCTCCTCACGATAATCTAAGTTGAGGCGCCCACCGATGTGACGAACATGTCAAATCATCAACTCGAAGACTTATGGCGTAAGGCGAACATCGACAAGATGTTTTGGGCGCCTCGACTAATGCTTCACAATTTTCCTGATGGGTTGTGATTGATTCACAACAATATTTTCTCTTAATGTCACCTGAAATGAGTCAAATTTTAATTGTTTTCTTTAATTGATATTCAATTAATGGGCATAGAATGTATTTTTGAATGAAATCGTATGAAGTTATATCCTTTTTGTGAGCGTTCGAGTTAGCAGTTAATAATTCGCTAAGTAATTGATAATATGTTCATGATTCAAAACTGTTCAAAATATTTCCACGTGAACTAGTTCCTGTTTCATGATTTACTAACATCTCACCACAGATTAAAAAAAATCAACAAACAATTGTTTACTCGTTGGTATCATCAACAATTAACTTGTCGATAAAAACCGAGCAAAACTAATGATGCTTCAAGGCTCATGTAATAGGGCAAAACCACAGGTATACAACTTTGCCATATGTACAAAACAGTAGCATTGAAATAAAAATGTTATGAACTGCACGGATTAAATTATGAACACAATACAAATATAAGCCCCTTTTATGGAAACATTACTAAAATTCCTCATTCCACAAGCCATCTATCGAATAAAATCACGTCCACTTACCTTTGGTGTGGTTATATGTTCCATGATTAATATCTATCGATCGATTGCACTGATAACACGGAGGAACAAACAGAGGTAAGCGTCTTAGAATTCTATCAGACGATTACGAACCGATATGCCACACTGTGAAATGCAGTCGCCAAATTTGAACTATCTACCACTCTCGGATTAAATCATTCATGCTCCCGAACAATTTAATATTCAATTAGAGCCAGATAGGTAAATTTCAATGATAAAATAAAACTAATCTTCTCGGTGCAACGAAAACATTCACGCAAAAACGAAGGAAAATTATTTTCACTTGAACCAGCGTCGTGCTGTCAAGCGAAATGTCAAGATGACAACTTATGCGAGCCTAGTGGGAAAACGATCAACTGCTGGGTGCGTTTGGCTATGTGCATATGATTGTTTGGAAGTATTCATATGTTAGTGAATTTTGAATTATCTGAATGGTTTACTTACATTGTATATTGAAACTTATGACTGTTTGTTCGAGTTATCATGAGTAATAAAAGAATAATCATCAATCATTGACAGCTCTCTTTTTCGGAGTATGATGCTTCACATATAAATCTTATCTTAATCTATTCAGAACTAAGGCCTAAAGATTACTGAGCTGTAATATTTCGAAGCACATTACACTGTATTGATATAAAGGGGCAGTTTCCTGTTTCCTGTCAGCCATCTTTTGTAAGTGGCGAACCAGCCCAGGATGCTGAAAGCCACTCTAATAAAGCTACAAAAAAAAAGCCATCTTTTGAATTTATTGCAACTTTAATGCTTTGTTCATTGCTGACTACAGAGCTGTAACACGATGCAAAGCTATCCTCATGACGTTTTCCTTAATGATACTTTTTGTGACTACTTTATATCATGTTATAACTCCGTAGTCTGAACAAAGCATAACGATCATATATGACAGTAGATATGTTTTACACTAAACCTTCCAGTTGGAACATTCAAACTTGAATTGTGGTTATTTCCAATTGGATTATCTGGTATCTGTTCTATACATCATGCCCATGAATCTGAGCGGGTGCAAGTGAGAAGCACTCGCAGATTCATTTGCATTGAACGAAGATGATTATGAGCTATTGTACTTTACTAGAATTGTAACCAATATATACGTATACTGTAAACTACAAATAAATGGGTGATTTAAAGAAAAACTGTTCACCACTATGAATTTTAACATACTCTTACTGTGCGGAGGACTAAAAATGTTCTTCACTTATGCACCACTCATACAGCTAATGTTTGGGCCCTCCAATGCGATCGGTGGCAGCATGGCAGAAGGTAATTAATAGTTGTTGATTGTTAATCACTTGACTTGTGACTGTATTTCACTTGAAAACCCGACTTTGGGTCCATATCCGTATTTTTCACTTTTTGTTTTCAGGTTTGGACCGACAAACGGCGAGCAATAAAACAAAAATTGCAGCACAACAAAAACGAAATGAGAACCACAGGCGGTGGGCCGAACACATTGAATTCCTTCACTGATATGGAGGAAGCAGTCATTCGACTTCTATCTTTAGAAAGGACAGTGAGCCATGACGGTACATATTGAACCAGTAGAATGTTTTCTAACATAAATAACACTCCTTTTTATGACTAGGTGCTGTTTTCGGATTAGAATCAACGCAACCTGCCGAGTGTGCTGAGGAGCCTAAAACGACAGGTCTACACGATGAGCTAATACCTGAGCAGCCGGCAATCGTTGAAGACGTATCGATGGATGCTGTGCCCAAGAACTTCACCGGAAGAGCACAATCAACTCCACGCGGCCTTGGACGAATTGCTAAACGGAATTACCGAAAAGTGCTGCTCGAAAAACAGACGGAGGACATTGCTTCGATAAAACGTCATGTTTCGGATTGCGCGCGGTATGCCCGTAAGTCGTTTATTGTCCACGAAAAAAGGTATACCCTGGAGAAAAAGTGTTTCGAATTGGAGAAAGAGAAATTTTCCTTCAAAAAGGAAATGGTGATAGCGAAACATCGACAGAGAAGTGATCAGCTTCAGTATCAGTTGCAGCTGCTTCAATTCAAAAAGCAAAAGCTAGACTTCGAGATGGGACGTACGTAAGTTATCTTACTTTTTAATAAAAGCTTGAGTAAATCGTTTCTATTATTCTAACGCCTTGATTTTGAAGTTGATTCAGGTGCATAAAGGTTGATTATATACATACAACAGAAAAAGATAAGATAAGTCGTAAAAAATAGTGAGAGTGATTAATAATCATGATGCCACTCTACACAACTTTATGATATATCAGATTGGGACCGCGGATAGCTCGTTTGATAAGTCAAAGTCTGACATGGGTTGATACATATAGATTTTTATTATGATGAATGCAAAATTTTGGAATTTACAACATGCTGTTCATGATTTCTTCTCTTATTCTAACTGCATTATCTTCATTTCCCTCAACAACAGGCAACGTTATATCCTCGTCTGTATCTGGTAAATCCGGTTCGTCGAAATCCAATTTATGCATTATGCGTAGATTATGTAATGCGAAACCAACGTTAATAATCTGCGTAGCTTTTTTAGGCTTATAATGAAGCTGTCTTGCTCCTAACAAACATCGAAAAGTATTCTTGGCCACTCCTATAGACCTCTCTACGGTGATTCGAGTGCTGGAGTGGATTTTGTTGAACCTTCTTTGCCGCTCACAGGTATTTGCACCCGTACGAAAAGGAGTGACCATGAAGGGTTTTAAAGGATAACCAGCGTCACCTGCAATGGTTGTGAAGCAATAGAAATATTTCCTTAATGCTATGATTTATTTAAGACACGGGCACGAAGCTTTTGCAGAATATCGCTTAATATCTAGGAAATTATATGTAAGCTTTCTTCAATAGCTTAATACATTTTCCATGCCACACCTTTGGTAACGTCCATTAATTACGTCACGCAAAAATTAACTTTTAATACCCCACCTCCTTGTCACGTTTTTTGTATGAACCCTCCATTTTTTTTATGGATCGTCACGTTTTCTCAAAACCCCCTTACTGCGTGACATAATTAATGGACCTTCCCCCTCAACCTTTAATCAGCGCAACGAAGATTTTGATTCTGGGTCTACCAGGCGAGAAGCTTGACCACATTTCAATAGATTCAATAGCTAACATTCTTACCCAGCAGCCAGGAGTGTCTCTCTCCTGTTTCATAACTTTGTGCCAACAAATGATTTAGACCACTTCCTTTCCACACGAAAGAGTCGTGGGAGGAACCAGGATGATTGGCATCAAGATAACGTATCATCAAATCGTGATCGCACACCTGAAATATTGGGAAATACATATAAGTAAATAAATAAACCCTTTCAAATCTTCAAACCTTACCAGCATAACATTTAAGCTGTAGAAGCCCTTGCGGTTTAGGTACAAATGCTTATCTTTGGCCGGAGGAAAGATTTTGAAGTGGGATCCATCTACACATCCGATGACTCCGGGGAACTTCGTCTTCTCGTACAAGCCCAGCTTAATTGCATTTATATCTCGTTCCTCGGTTGGAAATTTGATTACGGCTGGGCATATTTCGGCTTCAATAATGTCCAAAACTATTTGTAACACTTTGGACATTGTTGGTTGCGCCAATCCGATGTATCTGTCGTTTCCGACACCCTTTTGATAGTTACCTTCAGCGTAGAACCGTAACGTAGCTGCCAACATTATTATTGGTGTAACAGACGTAGACGATTGGAACGGGCTGATTTTCGCGTCAATTATATTCAGCATATATTTAAATATTTCCTTCGACACCCTGAAGAATTGTAAGAACCTAAAAATGCGTATGAGACGTTTTAATTTTGTTACTTAAATCGCTGATTTGGTCAGGCAATTACTTACGTTTTTTCAGGTTGCTCCAGCGGATTTGAAGTATCCCTTATTCTTCGCCGTTCCATCGCCAGGATGCTAAAATCGTCCTCGTCCTCACTGTCGGTATCAAACCACAATTCTAAACTCATTTTAATAATAATAATTTGACGATTTCCTCCCGGTATTATCAAAACAAACTGCTAACTGATGAAAAGCGATACGTGACAGTTGTTGTCTGCCTATTATAACCGACACGGAAAATGAACAGGGCTACTACGATTTCCACTTCACTATCACTTTCACCTCACGGAGTTCATTTTGATCACCGTGAAACCGGTAATAGCATACAAAAAGTGAGGTGATGTGTAAGTAAAGTGAAAGTGAATGTGAAGGTGGCAACCGTAATAAGCCCCAGTAATTCGGAATACACTGCATGGATGTGGATGCCCGTTTCACTAATAACATCTTCCGACATACCTAAACCTCAGGGGATTTATTTTTTTAAAGTAAATTTAATTCGAAATAGAACTTTAAGGGGCTTATTACGGTTTTCACTTCACGGTGAAAACGAAGTGAAAACAAAAAACCTTATTACGGATGTCACCCAAGTGAAAAAATATGGAATAGTTCATCCGAGGTGACGAATCGAATGAACTCGGTGTTATTATGGTTGCCACGGCACCATCACGCCACCGAAAAAAGTGACGCAAACCGTGGATTTTCTGAGGGCTACTACGATTTTCACTTCACTATCACTTCCACCTCACGGAGTTCATTTTTGATCACGGTGATACCAGTAATAGCATAAAAAAAGTGAGGTGATGTGTAAGTGAAGTGAAAGTGATAGTGAAGGTGACAACCGTAATAAGCCCCTAAATCTCCCTCCCTCTCCTCCCTGATCTGATCGCGATGGGTGGGTCTACGCCATCCAAACTGAGATGGCAACCAAAGACAAATCGTGACGTGGTGATATCACATATTGATAATTTTAATATAACACCGCGTCACATATTTGGCATTGATACACTGATTTTACAGGAGCCTTGAATGCTGGTGAGGCTCTTTCCTCATTGATAATGACGTGGGATTTCTTCTTGGCTGCAACACCAATAATAGATAGCGAATAGGCGTGATGAAGCTTTACTTTGCCACCGAAAAGTGAATCTTATAGCTGACCAATACTCAAATAATTATTGGCTACACGTGCATGTAAGACTTTGAACCGATTAAACGATTTAGACCATCCCTACCGGTGCGTTCGTATCTGGGGAATATGTTGATGACTGAGAGCGTTCCTATTTTGAATTAGCCACCCTTTTTCGCATCGGTCGTTCATATAAGTAACACAATAGGACTCAAATTTATTCTCGCACCGGTATCGTTTCGCTAAATATGTCGTGCAGTGTATAGTTTGACTACTGTACTTTCCGTACAGGTTTTCGACATTCTGGTTTGTCCCAAAGATTGGATCTTGGGAATCATCCAGCCAAGCCCTGCAAAGCACTTCGTTGTCTTGTTGCGTCCAATTTCTTCCAACCACTAATTTCTCATTCCTTTTGATGCACTCATTTTTTCATAACATATCACAATAAACGTGAAATTAGCAAATAACACTTTAAAAACAAATCAGAAACACTCAAATTGAAATGAAAGTCTTTCAGATGAAGATGTTGTTTTAACGTTTCAATTTGTTTTGCTTGTTTTTCTTCAAATCGCAACATTCAGCTCGGATTGGGTCGGGTTGTCAAATTTACGTACCGGCTGCTCACCGAACGTGCAAGTTGTCATTTTCCAACCCGGTTACTAACCACCGGTGTGGTGTCGCGTTGTCAAATAGGGTCAACAATTTACCGATATTACCGTATTGGTGCGGTTGGTCTTAGAGATTAGGATTAGAGAATTCTAAATAGGCAATGAACGGACAAGTTAACATAAAGATAGAACTATAGAATTTAACTGAATAACGCAGAAGATAAGAACTGACAAAGGCGGACAAAATGTAAGGTGAATAAAACGGGGTAAGACGAGGTTGCATCGATGACATCTATTTACTTAATTTTAAACGACTGAAGACGTTACGAGATGCCCACTTGTACTTACAAACGTGAAACTGAGTGACTAATTAAATAACATAAAGCGACGATGCAACGACATACCAAATACTTTTAAAGGAAACTTTTCTCTCATTATCTCATCATTCGAGGCTGTGTCAACGGCGTCTCTATGAACGACATGATCATTGCACGGCTGGTCAAATGCTTCAAATGAGTTCAGATATATCATCCTTACGCACAAGGAACAATACAATAACTTCTTAATTTTGGTTCAAGAAAACTGCTTCGCAAGACTCTCACACTTCACGGACTAAACTACAAAAGACTGAAGAAATTACAAAACCACGTATTAAACTTAAAACTGTAACACTGACTAACGAAATAACAAAAAAACTATGGGTAAAAAAACAAACTTAAAAAGCTTCAAGGTCAGCTCCTTGCTTTCGGAATCGGATTAGGTGTAACAACAAACCTATTTTATAATTATTTATTTTTTTAAATCATTGTATTTGTGCAGTGTGGGAGATGTGTATTATGTTGGCCAACGATGACGGGTTTCGACAGCAGATGGCATGAGTTGCAGTGGATGGTCAGTGCCACGTGGTGTGACGCAAGTCTTTCGGTCGCTCGAGGCCTAATAGAGGTGGTAACTGGTCCTAACTGCTCAGACGGGGTTCGTCTGGGGCTCAGCAGACTCGGTACTGATTGATGGACAGTGCTTGTAGAGGGAGGCGTTGCTTCTCAGCTTATCACCTATGAGCTTCTAGGTCACTATTATAATACTGAGTTCTATAGGGAACATGAGCAATAATTTTGCTAACGGTTTTCATATGTGTTTTTTCTGAATCTGTATTAAATATCAATTAATGATATAGAGCGCAGCACCACTTCGGCAACGAACAGGTTACAGTCAAATTTTTCCTTTGAAAAATCTAGCGACCTCATTTGTTTCTTGTACATCATTAGCTCCTGTCAGGCTCTAGCTTTGAAAATTGGGAAAGGCACACATAAGATAGAAAAAAGTGAAGTTAAAAATAGAAGAAATTTATGAAAATGCATTATCTATTGTTTCAGATAGCGAAGCTTAGAAATATATAATGATAAATAAAGTGCATTTTAAAGTAAGGCAATGGTTGCTACAATCCAAGACATCTGATAAGTTTTCTTTGGTCACTCATTCTTATATTTTTAGATATTCATCTCTTTTCAAAGAGCGAATAATGCCTTGTTCATACTATATGCCTTTTTCATACTACAGCGTTGTAACATAATACAAGGCTATCTTGATGACATTTTCTTTGTAGATACGTTTCAAAACATCCTTGTATTATGTTACAAGCCTGTAGTCTGAACAAGGCATAAGGCTGATGGGACTAGAACTTGAATTAATTTAAATTCCCTTAATTCCTAACCGTTTGAATGGAAATTGAGCATCACTTTACCTTATTAGAATAGATGCACCCAACAACCATTTAGAAATACATTTTTGTTCTGTACACCAAACAGGATATTCTTGAATCCTAGAGGGTTTGAGCTGTTTAGTGGAATACTTGTAACTATAAATTAGAAGAAAAATTAGTAATCTCCATTTAATTCCAACTACCTTTGCTTATCTTCGACAGATACGCGTATTTCGTCTACAATGTGCAGACTTCTTCAGTGTCTCGTACTAATAACTCGACTGAAAGAAAACCTTCGCCACCTGCCGTATATATACTATTTTCTAAATACAAAACGTTTACATATCATTATGTTGTTTATACCTATCTTATTATTAGTTTGTTTATACCTATCCTGAGTCAAAAACAAGTGTGCTTAATATCTAACTCGCTTCTTTCTCATCTATACCTAACATACTTATTGTGTAGGAGCGGGTGCTCCGCTTCGTCGGGTTTGATGTCGTTTGGGTAGTAAGTTGAAAAGCCATGTGTAACCGTTGCCTTGGTCTTTGTTTAGTAGATTTGTGTTCTGTTGTTTGTTTATTTCTAAGCTTTCTGCGACGTCTAATTTCAGGGTGTAGATGTAGTCCGTAATATTGTGATGTCATTCGTCGTTATGTCGTGATTTTCCGTGAAGATGTGTTCTGCGACTGTTGATTTGAAGTTATGTGAAATTCCTTTCTCGTTCTGTTTGACAGCCTTAGTTACCTCCGCTAGATGCTCCTTGAACCTTGTTGCCAAGGTTCTCTTTGTTTGACCTACATATATTTTGCTGCAGTGTTTACACTTGATTCTGTATACCCCTGCTCTGCCTAATGTGTCTACTGAGTCTTTGGTGGAGCCTAACATCGATGCTAATTGGTTGTGCCTGCTAGAAAAAACTAAGTCTAAGCCAAATTCCCTAAGTCGTGGTTTAAGCTTTTGTGTAATGTCTTTATCGAAGGGGACGGATACACGTTTTAGGGGTTCAGGTGAGTCTGAGAGGGTTGTTAGTGATTTCCTATGAAGATGTTTTTTCTTTTTGTTGATGATCGCTTGAATTGTCCTCTTTTCGTACCCATTGAGTCTGGCAGTTTCGAAGAATTAGCAACGTTTTGGTCCTCGGAGAAGTTGGCCTTCAACCAGGGAAGCACTCCAGCATCAATGAAAACAGGCGGCATTCTCAAACCGTTGGACGCCACCAAGCCAAATATCATGACAACAGCCGGATGTTTGGTTTGAAATTTGAATTTCACTATTTCCGGAACGTTCTTCATTTTCTGCGGTGAAATGAACCGGCCCGTGTGGCTGTCGGCCACAGCATCGATGCTGAAAAGCTTTTCGTCGGAGAACAGGATTCTTCAACAAGGAAAGCAATCTCTTAGAACGAGTCACTCGTAGTTCCTTGACCCGATCCGTAATCAAGTGGCGTTTCACTCTGGCTCTGGAAGATGCATGCAGGTCTTATTTGATGATTCTCCGCATGGATTTCTCTGAAATATTGGCTTCCTTTGCAAGTTTTCTTATGGAACGCACCGGGTTGCGAGCAATTTATGCATGGACCGATTAAATCACGTTCGGCGTGCGTGCGCCATCCTGCAGGGAGTTTTTAAAGCGGTAAACTGTTGCCAAATGGCACCCTACCACCTTGGCAATCTCTTTCGGCTTCTTCTGGGCGAGCAACAAACTGGTGATCACTTCTTTCTCGAACATCTTTACAAATTCGCAATAAAACAAACAGAATGTTTCGATGCAGCACTTGAAAGTAAACATAAAAAAATACACTTTTGACAGAAACTAGTCACAAGCTACACGAATTAACCCAATACTCAAGTTTGAACATGTTCGCATTATTTTCTGCCGCACCCTGTAGAGCAGTCGTTCATTAGACCTTGCCTTATTTCCTCGATACGTTGCACCGTATTTTTTCCAATCCGCTCGTGTAACAATTCACCACGATTACGTCCAATTTTTAGCTGCTTGCTCTAGATCTACTTTCCAGCGGCAGATCTTTTTCTTCAATTAGAGGTATTTGCGAAATATGATTTAACACACTTATAACTTACCTAAACATAGAAACATCGAGTCAAAATTGGCAGAGTAGCTTTAAGGTTTGAAGAAGCGATTTAGTTGGCGCGTGAAATCGCAATATATCCTTCCAGGCGTCTTTCCTCGTAGGCTGAAATCGGCAGAGTCCAGGCAAGGCCGGAGTGAATCTGCCGAGAGGTGAAAGTCTCCCGCGACAAACCGCTTCTTGGCAATTGTTGGCCAGAGGAAGTGAATATTCTTTGCTTTTAGACCTAGCGGCTACTAGGGTCACTAAACCGTATCGCGTACGCGCCGGTAGTGGTAGCGCCGAAGAGTTCAGAACTCCCATAAGAGAGTTTAGGAAGAGAATGATAAACAGGAATTGGTATACGAAGGCGGAACTGAATAAAGTATTTATAAGTTGTTTGTATGATGTTTGTACGGTACACAACTCAGTCGTTTTATTTCCTAAATCACAGTTTGCTAAAAAGTTGATATCGTCCGTCGTTCACCTCACTACTGTCTGCTTTGAAGGATATAGCAGCTGGCGACGAAGATAAGTACGTCAACATGTTTGACAAGTGAAGTTTCCACGACAGTAACTGTGGTTTAAAGTTTAGCGATTTTGCCCTACATTTCAAAAATAAGTCATTTTCTTCTGTCCTGGGAACAGATTGGAGATTGATTTCAGAGGAAGTTTTTATTTTCCTATTTCTAGAAACTTTGTTCGTTTTCTTATATTTGATTCTATAAATTTTATGCGGAGGAACACATTGACAAAATTTGAATGCGATTTATGCAGCCATTTTGAGAGAAATTGTGTTTATTATGTTTATTATGGAAAAACGTGACGATCCATACAAAAAAATTGAAGGTCCATACAAAAAACGTGACAAGGTGGGGGGGTATAAAAGTAATTTTTTGCGTGACGTAATTAATGGACGTGCCCATAGGCAACAGCTCAAATGTTCTTTTGATGCTCGACGGAAAACTTGTCCAAGTTGTGTTTTCCGCGGAGAGAGTGGACTAATCAATTCCTAGGAACGCAAAAGAGTAAATGAAGAAGAGACCGGAAGCGCCTCCGATCAGAAGCTTGATTTTTATGGTTTTCCTGTGGAATCGTTCATATTTGAAGAAGATACTTCGGACGAACAAAACAGTCATGAGAATAATCAGCTATCGAAACAAATAAGCAATAGCAGAAAAAGAGATTTTCTGCGTTATTATATTTGTAGAGTAATTCGTTGAATAAGTTAATGTTCATTGTATTTTTTCATAGAATATGAGTTCAAATGTTGCATTGGTTTCAAAATTTTACATGCTGAATTAGTTTTTATTTTAAAAGAAGGGAAGAATTGTAGTGGTAACGCCGAAGAGCTTAGAACTCTCTGAAGAGAATTTGGGAAGAGAGAGATAAAAGGAGAATAAAGATTTTTGTACGATATTCGAACCAGTCGTTTTATTTCCTAAGTCACGATAAAAAATTGATATCGTCGGACGTTCACCTCGCTACTGTCTGCTTTGAAAGATATAATAGTCAACAGAGAAGATGGAGGTACTACAACAACGATAACAAAAAGTTCATGAATTGAACTATCTTAGGTGATCTTACATGAGTTAACGGGGGTTCACTGAAAAATGAGATTAATTTGAATACCTCTCTCTAATTAAAGTGAAGAATGTATTTTTTCTCTCTCCAAGAGAATTGCTCTCTGGACTCCCTAAAAAGGGTGGAATTTTTCTTTTCCCTCGGGTGCTATCAGTTCAAT